>JANAVB010025798.1:4548915-4830718 GCA_029216955.1 Iris pallida
TGCATTATAGCTGTCCTCCTTTGATATTGCCCTCATGTGCCATATTGATATCTTCTTCTCAATTTGTCTCCAGGATATTGATGACTCATTCTCCTGGCGAGGAGCACGGGGAGACGGAGAGGTCTGCCACCTCTGGCGGGCAGGCTCCGGTCACTTTCCCGGCTGATGGGACCTCTGTTGGGGCTCTTGGAGGTACTCCTCCAGCTACCTCGATGACCGTCCCTGGGGCCATTGCGGGTGCTCTTCCCGTAGTGCCAGGGGCTACAGCGGGAGCTGCCAGGGGCGTTCTTCCTCCTCAGCAGGGGACTCTTCCGGTGATGATGGAAGCTATTCCTCCATTGCCTCCTCTGCCCACAGACATGGGGCAGATGCTAGCGTTCTTCCACCAGGTGCTTGAGTCCCAGCGGGCCCAGCACGAGGCTCAGTTGAGGTAGTCAGAGGCCATGCGTCAGGGCATGGAGGATGCACACAGGTTGGCAATGGCGGCAGTGGAGCGTGGGGCTCCACAGAGGGAGGTTCAGCAGCAGCAGCAGCCGAAGATCGGGGATATCCAGGCTTTCAAGAAGCTTGGTCCGAGGGATTTCAAGGGGACGGAGGGCATTATTTATGCTGATGACTGGCTCGAGGATATCGAGCGCCAGATGGGGGCCTGCCGCCTGGCAGCCGACCTGAGGGTCGAGGCGGTTGGGTTACAGTTGTTAGATATTGCCCGGACATGGTTCCGGAATGAGCCGGCTCTTGCAGGAGAGGGCCATACTTGGGCAGAGTTTCGGGCCCTGTTCAGAGAGAAGTTCCTTTCCCCTACGGACAAGATTGGCCTGGTGCGGCAGTTCCAGAACCTGCAGCAGGGCAGTATGACCGTAGAGGAGTATGCGGCGGAGTTCGGCCGGCTGAGCCGATACGCCGAGTATATGGTGAGTGACCCGGTGATCCGAGCGGAGCGCTTCCGGGAGGGATTGGCATGGGATATCAAGATCCTGATCCCTTCCTTCTATGCGACATACGCAGAGGTTTACGCGGAGGCTCGGAAGGTGGAGAGGGAGTGGGGCTTGAAGCCGAAGAGGGATCGAGATTTGTTTTCGGGGGCCAGTAGCAGCGCAGAGGCTGCTAAGCGCCCTCAGCTTCAGTCTTTCCAGCATTAGACCAGAGCACCGGTTCAGCAGGTACAGCACACTCAGCCGAGGCAGGCTCAGCATGGGGCTCCTTGCCACTTCTGCAGGAGACCTGGTCACGTCTGGGAGGTTTGCCGGAAAAGGCTGGGTTTGTGCCTCTACTGCGGGGAGGCTGGACATCAGTTGAGAGATTGTCCTGCGAACCCTCGCAGGGTAGCCCGTGGAGCGGTAGCAGCTCAGGGAGCGCAGGGTAGGCCACCTATGGCACCGCATCACGCCCTCCACCAGCAGCGGGATATACTCCGCCAGGACAGGATTTTTGCGATGGCAGTTGAGGATCCTGCACGCATTGGACTAGGAGGTAGGGTCTTGCTCTTTCTTTTACCTGTTTCTTTCTATCCATTGATTGTTGATTGCTTTCTTAGTACCTTTAGTTGCATATGTGATGATCATGCTAGATAAATAGAACACCCCAATGAAGACTGCAATAACACTATACTGTAGAGATTTAAAACCATGCATGTGTTACGATTTCCTGGGTTACATGTTATATAACTTAGGATAAAATTTAGTAGACCTTGATTGTGGGGTGCTTGACCTAGAGAAGAGTACGACCGTTTGAATTTCGAGGACGAATTTTTTTTAAGGAGGGTAGATTTGTCACCCCCAGTTTTCAAATTAGGGGTATTTTTGTCATTTTTCAAGTTTTATAATTTTTAGGAATTTTTATTTATTTTATGTGATTTTTTGGGATTTATTGGGTTGGTTTGGATTTTATCCAATTCGGACTCAAATTAGAGATCCGGGTAGCCTGGACCCTAGTGGGACCCACATACTAGCTGGGCTTAGCCCACCTCTCATCCAAATTAGGTTAGAAATATTAAACCCTATTTTTCATGACTTAATTAGTCATTTTAGGGGTTTAATTTGTATTTAAATTGAACCGAACCAAACCAATTTCAAATCAAACCAAAACCAAGCTTAATGGGTTGGGGGCTATTGGATCCCAACCCAATAACCCCCCAATAGGTGGCCGGCCACATGTAGAGAGCCCCCCCTTTCTTCTTCCTTAAGTCAAACATCTCTCTCTCTCTTTCAAAAACCATTTTCTTCCAAGCTCTCTCTCTCTCCAAGAAACCTAACTTTAGGTATGATTTTAATTCTTCATTTATTACTCCAATCCATTTAAAATCTTCACAATAGTTAGAGAGGATGAGATTCTCTACATATTGCCCATAAATTTTGTAGGATTTTTCTAGAAATTTAGGTTGAGGTTTAATTAGGGATTTAATATATATAGTGGTATGTATATGTGTATGTATAATATATATATATATATATATATATATATATATATATATATATATATATATATATATATAAATATATATATATATATATATATATATATATATATATATATATATATATATATATATATATATATATATATATATTTGTGTATATATAATTATAGGTATTAATATGTATTTGTGTGTGTGTGTGTAGAGAGTGGTGGGGATGTGTCATGAGAATGGTGGTGGTGTTGTCATGGGAGTTTGTGAGTGTGTGTGTGTGTTTGTGAGAGAGTGTGTGTGTGTATATATATTGTGTATGAGTGTTTAGATATATATATATATGTATATATATATATATATATATATATATATATATATATATATATATATATATATATATATATATATATATATATGGAGATGTGTGTGTGTGTGTGTGTATGTAAAGATATGTGTAGAGGAGTGTGTGTTTGTGGAGTTAAATGGATGGTAGATTATATATATATTTGTGTATATAAATATATATATATATATAGATATATATATATATATATATATATATATATATATATATATATATATATATATATATATATATATATATATATATATAGAGATAGAAGTAGAGAGGAGGAAGAGATGAAGTAGGAGGAGATGAAGAAGAAGAGCAGCAGTAACAGCAGCATTAAGGGCAGCAGCAGCAGCTGCAAAGCTGCTGAAATCAGCAGCTTTTCCCCCCCTTTACCCCCTTTAACCCATTAAAACCCCCCTACCTATATATATATATATATGTAAGTATATATATATATATATATATATATATATATATATATATATATATATATATAGATAGATGTTTTTAGAGAAGGAAATGAAGAATAGAGTTGAAGAATAAGAAGTTAGAAGAAGTTAAAGAAATGAGAAGAAGTAGGAGAAGAAGTTTAAGAAGAATAAGAAGAAGGAAGAGTAGAGTAGAGAATGAGAGAATAGGAAAAATTAGAAGAGTTAGAAGAGGAAATAGGAAGAAGAAGGAAAAGAATTAGAAGGAGTTAGGAAGAGGAAATTGGAAGGAAAGGATGAGAGGAAGAAGTTAGAATAGGAACTAGAGGAGAAATTAGATTGAAGGATATAAAGGGTTTTTAGGAGAAGTCGAGTTAGAGGGCGAATTTGAGCCCGGAGTATCGGATCGCGATGAAACTTGACATAGGCCTAGGTTACGTGATTTAGATTTTGCGGGTAAGCTTTCGGATGGAAATCGGGGTCGTAGGGCGCCGGTATCGCGCCGTGTCAGCGCGTATCTTGAAATATTCAAGATATCTGCAACGGGCCGTAAGGTGGACTAGACGTCCACTTTGTCTAGGTATTTTGGTAGATAACGAACCTATAGGATAGTACCCTACTACCCTGGGGAGATCGGGTCAAAATATCAAGCGTAGGTAGGTTAACTAGCTAGTCGCCGAAGTAGGAATTTTGCCCTTTTTAAGGGTAAAATAGGGAATTGGCCTACGGTCGAGATTTGAGTTTCCAAGTCCAAGATGGACTTGGATATGGGTTGTATAGGTTGGTAATGAGTAGGATTAGCCGTCTAGACCTAGTCTTGACCCCGGTTGACCCCGGTTGACTTTTTAGGCCAAAAGTCAACTATGGGTCAACACTTTACCCAATTTAGTCCCAAATTCCATTAGACTTGTGCAGTTGGCCGAAATTCAACTGTTAGGCAACAGTGACTTAGAGTTGACCACATTTGACCACAGTTGACCACGGTTGACCAGAGTTGACCGGTTGACCAAAAAGTCAACTGTTGACTCAAATCGATCCCGATTGATTCTGTTTGACTTGCATTGACCCAGTATGACCTAGCTAGACCTAAAATAACTTAGGTTGACCTCGTACAGTCTAGTTTGACGTGACTTGACCTAGAATGACCTAATAGGATTTAAATTGATTTGACTTTATTTCCTAGATTGAGTATTGATACGTCTTGTTCTCTATAGGTCCTCGAGATGCTGCATTTGCTCCGGTTGATGTACCATATCATATTTCAGGCGAGTACATTCTCTGACACTTTTCCAATTTATGCTGATTGATATAATCCATGTAATTAGTGTAGATATGCTTGTTCTCGACACATTGGTCACACGGGTTGGTATTCATGGATCCCGACATGAGGTGTTATTCCTTGTTGTCTTGGTATGTCTTGTGCAAGCCCCCTTGTAGTTCTTGTGCAGTACATGGACGCCGATTCTCAAGGAGACTTGCTCCCTTCTCGTAGAATCCCGCGTCGTGACGCGTCTTGTTTGGATCCCCTCTACCAGTCGGAGATGGGGAGTATTAGTGTAGACATGTGGTCATTATCCACCTTGTTACTCTTGTAGACCTTGTGAGTGTTAATCATACACTCCACGTATGATTAACCAGGCCAGTAGACCTTGTGCAAGACCCAAGCCGGCCACATGTTGTAGCTAGTATTCACACACCTAGATATATGATTCTTGATTCTTGTACATGCCATGATCAGTTTACTTGCCTTGTTCTAGCTCTAGTTTTACAGCTTACCTTGCCATGATTCTCACATGTACATTCCATAATTTTCTTGTATATACTCTCTATTTACAGATTATAGCTTTTGTCATATCTTGTGAAATGTTGTTAGTGGATTGTACTCGTTCCATCCTGACAGGATATGTTGAAAATATTACAGATGCAGACGAGGGAGACTACAGTACCTACTACGGTCCGGATGACGTAGTGGGCATAGACTTGGAGACTTTGGTCCAGCAGGGCTTAGCTCCGCCTGGCGAGACCCTACCTATTACTTAGTTAGAGTAGGTCTTTTGTACTGGACATTGTCTCCAGCTACTTTTGAGACTGTTATTATTATGGACTGTATTAGAGACTTGGACTGTATATATTCTTGTGTTGGACTTGACAGGTTATATATTATTTTATCGTCTTGTTGTCTTTTTATTTCAGTCTTTACTTTGTTATCTTAGAGTCGTGATTGAGTACTCGTATATATATATTCATTGCTTGTCCTCCGTTCGGAGTTGACCATGGACTTGACAGGTTTTTGTTATATATATAAACTGTTTAGAAGTAGAAAATCTACAGCGTTCCACGCCGATTTTTCGGTGAGGGCTGGGCGTTGTCGCGTCACGTGCCCTTTTAGCGGGTGCGGGTCGTGACACCTGGTTGATCAGCAGAACTCAGAAAATATGGATCCTTCAGATTAGGATAATTTGGGTTGTGTGCACCGCCACCGCCACTCGCGATGGAGTAGCTGGACGCAGCATCATCAGCCATCGCGGATGTCGGGTGTACAAAATAAAGTATAACTCCGACGAATCGGCCGCTGATGGACGACGGATGACGGGGTTCACGGCGAACCTGCCGTGATCAGGGGCGCCGGATCTGGCGCGTAAGGGCGAGCGACCGGATGTCGGGTGTACAAAATAAAGTACAACTCCGACGATTCGGCAGTTGATGGACGGGGTCGGCGGCAAATCGGCCGCTGAATCGGCGAATCCGGCAATTCAGCGCGGATCGGACGGATCGGGCGGCTCAGGCCGTGCGGATCGGTCAGCCGCCGGACGGCTCAGTCGGAGCCGGAAAGCCGCGAGCGGATCGGCGCGGTCAGGCACAGGAAGCCGCGATCGGCGCGATCGGCGCGGATCAGGGGCGATCGGGGGCGTTCGGCGCGATCGGCGCAGATCAGGGGCGGGAGCGGGCGCCGGAGCGTGAATCGGCGCGATCAGGCGGAGTAGGGCGCCGCGGGTAAGAGATGGGCCAGGAGGAGGGTCGCCGATCGGGCGCCGGAATCCGGTGGAGGTGTATAGGTTTCGGGGAATATGACGGCTAGGATTTTTCTGGAGGCTCTGATACCATGTAAGAAATAATAATGCATTGTGTTTATTGATGGGGGTTGTTTACAATATATAGTGTCTACACGTTTGGACTTATGGGCCATATTTACATTACAAATATAATCTATAATCTAACAATTACGTATAGAAAAAAGAATTAAAATTAGTCTGATTTGCTATTCCCAAGTAGTCTTGCATGACTATATTTACTAATTAATATTTTGCAACCCGATTATCCAAGCTGTAGAAAGAAACAACTCAAGAAGCTTAATTATGATCAATAATTGATCTTCTTGGAACAATCTAATGAGTCTAATCCAAATTCGAGTATCAAGAAGCACACTCTTGATTATTTTGCTTTGACCATTGCTTAGCAAAATGTTCAATGATTATAATTAAAACTGGATGTGGTAAGTATGTGTTAATTCATGATTTATCCAAACATGCATGTATCTATACTATTATATAATAAGAAAATTCAGCTTCACCGTGGAAGTTTTTTCTTCTTCCAAATATATCATTGCATATATTTACTAATTAAAACTGTTTATTAAAGTTAATAGGGATAACTAAATAATTACAATCTAAATAGTCTTACGTATTAAATAATAGGGTTATTTATACTAACTATTTCTAAGTTTCGGATTTATAACACGGAGTACCCCAACCTTTAAACTAAAAATTATGAAAATAATTTCAGTTTAAAAGAGAAAGATTTGTAGCCGAATAGAATAGGCTGGGACATTTCTCATTAGTAATATATATAAAGAAGAGGGAATAGAATGGATGTGGTTGTAGATAGGGACAAGGGCATCTATATTTGATTTTATCCCAAATCACAACAAATGATCATTCTCCATATATGGTGAGAATTATGATAAAATTAATGTATGCATGCTTTCTTCTATCAATTTGGTCAAACTTAAATTGACATAGATTCATAATATAAATTGTATATAAATCCAACATAATTGAACAATCAGGACACAACCACCTCATTTTGATTACCAAAATAGCTTTGAGAACTATCATTTTAAAGAAATTTTATCAGTAAGATTCGGTACATTCCTAATGTAGGTTATGTTAACTAATCTTTCGATCAAAAGAAATATGTAGACGCATTTTATTCAACATACAATTAGAAATGTGATTTTCCTATTTCAAGTAGTAATATTGGGAAAATGCAAACCAATAATATGCCAGAAAAATCATGGACAGACTCAACATGTTGGTTATCAATGCTAAATGAACTTGTCCAAATATTCTGAATAAAGGAGCATAGAATGTAAAAATTATTTTATGTGTTTTATGTTTTGCTCACTGAAAATCATAAAAATCATCCATTAAAAAATCTAAATGGTTTCGCATCTATTTATTTTATGTGTTTTAGATCTTACTAATACCAACACATATACTATAGGGTGTTTGGTAGGAGGGAAAAGTGGGAGAAGGAAAATAGAGGAGGAAAAAGTGAAGGGAAAGATTCATTTTCTCTTGTTTGGTATGGAAGAAAAATAGGAAGGAAGGAAAAGTGGAGGGATTACTTTTCCCTCATAATCTAAGAAATCCAATTCCCCCAAAAGTGGGAGGAAAAGTGGAAGGAAAAGTGGAGGCTTGTATTAATTAACAATTATACCCCATATGAATATATTATTTAACAATTATTTATGAAGTCAAATTGTAACTAAGTATTTTTAGTTGAGGGTAGAATTGGTAAACCCTATATTTTTTTACTTTCTTTTCTTCTATTTTTTCTTTCATACCAAATAAAGGAAAATGCATCTCTTATCTTTTCCATCCTTACTACCAAACACAAAGGAAGGAAATGATATTTGCTTTCCATATGGAAGAAAAATGTATCCTTATCTTTTTTCTTCCTTCCATTTTTCCATCCTTCCTACCAAACACAGTCTTAAGGATTTGCATTCTATGACAACACAGATCAAACAGGTACATATAGGTATCATTTAAGTACGGTTATACTTGGATTCCATTTCCTAAACATGATAAGCATTGCAATGTTCAAATTACTTCATTTTTTTTGTAAAGTGATGTGAACTGCCGGATACATCAACTGATGCATATAATTATCTAAAACACTCCTCTAACAACATGAAGGGTAATCTCATGGTTTAAAGTATCGGCCGATACTGATACGGTTTGGCATGTTCCGATCCAATACCGACCGATACCGACATTGGGGGTCTCTTTTCCGGTCAATTCGGCAAAAAAAAAAAAAAAAAACGAAAAAGACAAATCAGCAAGGGTTTAAGGCGTATAAGGTTGTAAAAGAATGTAAAAGAAGAATATTGTATGTAAACCAATCGGTAAGGGTGACTATTATTTCATTAAATTTCAAAACTACTAAGAAATATTACTAAAAATACTTAAAATTATGTCTAAATGTATAAAATATATCTTTTTAAATGTAAATAATTTATTAATAATTATTTGTTTTCCGATACCAAAAAATTTGATACTTTGATCCGAAACCACCGATACTACCGATATCGCCGATACCAATACTCATAGGAATAGTCCGATACCGGTTCCGATACCGATACTGTGAACCTTCCGTAATCTATTCCCCTTTTCCATGTATGTGTGTTCTGAAAGAGAACACTACTGATAAAAAAAAGTTTTATCACTCGTGTTATATTAACTGATGTTATAACTAGTTAACTTGTAGATATTACTCAGTAAGATGGAAAAGGGCAAACTCATATCTTAGTGGAAGATTTCAAGATATTTTCGAATTTTATCATATTCATTTCATAGATACGGAATCTACTAAGCAAAAGCAAAATGCAGGATGATGACTAATTGGTCATTATCCGTAAAGTTTTCAGTAGAGCTGGTCCTAAATTCCTAGTAACATTATGTGTGTTTCCATTTTTCAACTCTTTCTACACTAAACCCTTCTTATGCTCCACTTCTCTGTTCTTGTTACCATCACATTTTACAACCTTTCATTAGATATTTTATAAATAAAAAGGCATTACACAGAAAAATAGTGTGAACAAGATATATCGTACATGAATCTTACATGTTTGACCTGGAAATCTGCACCATTAAATTCAGAAACAGAGATTTCTCTGAATATTTTCATCTCTGGAACTTCAGCTTCCAAGTTGCATTTATAAATGATTCCAGGAATAAGGAAGCCAGTAAAGCCAATGAAAGCCTCTCTGTCTTCATGTCAAAACTTGGTTGCCATTCACAGCATGAGCAGGCTCTAGCACATTCTTTTCATCTTCAACAATAACTAATCCGATGTTTCTCTTGTCGTCGTTAAACCAGCAGCTTGGAACTCCTCGAATTTTCGTGCCGACAACGTATTTTAAAATAGAAGAGGAAGAAAAATTTTGTAGCCGGTTAGAATACTCTGGCGCTTTTCTTGTTAAGAGTGATCTATAACGGTTTCAGTGATATAGCCAAGTACACAAAGGAAATATGACAAACCCTCTAATAAACCTGATAAAATTGAAGGTCATTCTCTTGACAACTGATTTCATCATAGTAATCAGCCTCTGTTGTTGCCGGACAGTAAAAAAAACGAAGAGAAAACTTCGTTGATGCTAAACAGGAGAAGAAGAACAGAAGCAATAATTTGGAAAGATAATTCTATTTGCTTGCTTAAACTTTGCTGTTGCCTTGCCTTTTTATAGGCCTTTATGGATCAACAAACTATACTAAATTATGATGCCATATCCCACATTTTATGCAACTAACTAACAAGTAGGATTGCTACTAACTAACAAACAAGATTATAGCTATTAGTTGCTACTAACAAACAGGATTATATCTAACATTTCACCCCCTAATCCTGTTGTGCATACTTCACTCTCTTGACACCAAGCTTCTGCCGCATCTCGACGAATTTGACGCGCCCCAGTGCCTTAGTAAGGATATCGGCCAACTGACCGTCAGTGCCGACATGGTCGACATCCAACTTCCCTGTCTCAATACACTCACGAATAAAGTGAAATCGAGTATCAATATGTTTACTCCTTTCATGATGCACTGGATTTTTGCAAAGTGCTATCGCTGACTTGTTGTCCACTCGAAGTTTGATCTTCGACGGATCTTTGCCCATCATGTCAGCAAGCAATCGACTGAGCCAGATGCCCTGACACGCCGCTCCTGCGGCTGCAATGTATTCTGCCTCGCATGAAGAAAGCGCCACTATTTTCTGTTTTTGCGAGGTCCAGGTGATGATGCTCGAACCGAGGAAGAAGACTGTCCCTGACGTGCTCTTACGATCATCTATGTCACCAGCAAGATCGCTATCACTGAAACCAATCAGTGTAGGTTCTATTGTGACAGATTTGTAGCTGCACCCGTAGTCAATCGTCCCGCGTATATATCGTAGAATTTGCTTGACGGCGGCCCAGTGCTGACTTCCTGGAGACTCCATAAACCGGCTCGCGATCCCCACCGCGTAAGCGATGTCAGGCCGCGTGTTTACCAAATACCGCAGGCTCCCGACCACACTACGGTACCGCGTAGCATCCACAGCATCACCGCCGTTCTGCTTCCCGAGCTTGAGATGTTTTTCCATCGGCGTGTGGCACGGATTGCAATTGCTCATCCCAGCGGTCTCCAATATCTTTTCCGCATAACCTGCTTGGCACAGGGTGATCTCGCCATCTCCTTGTCGCACCTCAATCCCCAAGTAGTAACTGAGGGGTCCGAGGTCGCTCATGCGGAACAGCTCATGCATCTGAGTCTTGAAATCGTCAATGTCCTTGGTGCTGGTGCCAGTGATTACCAGGTCATCGACGTAAACGCCGACGAGCAGAAAAGACTCTGTGCTGCCTCTCCGGTACAGCGCGTGCTCTAACGGACACTGCTTGAAGTTGAGCGAGACCAGCGACGCGTCAAGTTTGGCATTCCAGGCACGCGGCGCTTGTCGTAGGCCGTATAAAGCTTTCCGCAGCTTTAGCACCTTGTGCTTGTTGTTGTCGTCGACGAAGCCGACTGGTTGATGGACGTACACCTCTTCCCCGAGATCTCCGTTCAGGAATGCAGACTTTACGTCCATGTGATGGACTGGCCAGCCGTGGTTCGCAGCTAGCGCGAGGAGCATCCGCACTGTCTCCAAGCGTGCAACTGGCGCAAAGACTTCATCAAAGTCGACGCCCTGCCGCTGAGCGTAGCCTTTCGCCACTACACGTGCTTTATACTTGACGATGTTGCCGGCATGATCCTTCTTCACTTTAAATACCCACTTGAGCCCAATAGCTCGGTGCCCAGCCGGGAGCGTGGCCAGCTCCCACGTGTCGTTGCTGCGTATGGACTCCATTTCTT
The DNA here is from genome assembly GCA_029216955.1 of Iris pallida. Taxonomy (NCBI): domain Eukaryota; kingdom Viridiplantae; phylum Streptophyta; class Magnoliopsida; order Asparagales; family Iridaceae; genus Iris; species Iris pallida. Next base: position 4,560,499 of record JANAVB010025798.1, read on the forward strand.
CTTCCATAGCTTGCCTCCATGGTGCTTCAGACAATGCCTCTTCTACGCTAGCAGGCTCCTCTGCAGCGAGAAGGCACAATCCGCTATACTCGATGTCACACATTGGCGCTGCCTCGGTGACCTCCTCCACGTTGCGGTACCGCAGTGGCACCCCCTCGGAGTCGTGCGATTTGCCAGTTGGTGGCGTGACAAATTTAATACCATCACCCGCCGGTGTCATCGCATCCGGCGTATGTGATGCTCCATCTTGCACCACAATCTGATCGGTGGAGTACTCCACCGTGAACTGATCGTAGCCGGCTGGTGCGTCGTCGGCAGCTTCCCAGTTCCATCGACGATCTTCTTCAAACACTACGTCCCTGGTGACATAGAGACGACGTGTAGCTGGATTGTAGACACGGTAAGCTTTTGATCCTTCCTCGTAACCGACGAAAACCATCGGTGTCGACCTGTCATCAAGCTTCTTCACTCCGGGTCCAACATTCTTGACGTGAGCTACACAGCCGAACGTGCACAGGTAGCGTACGTTGGGTTTTCGCTTATACCAAGCCTTGTATGGTGTGATGCCGTTGAGACTCCGGGTTGGTGATCGGTTGAGGATGTGCACCGCCGTCTTTACTGCCTCTGCCCAGAACATAGCCGGCACGCCCATGCTTTTAAGCAAACTTCGCGCCATTTCGATGACAGTTTGGTTCCGCCTCTCCACTACGCCGTTCTGCTGCGGTGAGTAGGGTGCGGTTGTGTACCGCCTTATCCCCAACTCGTTGCAGTACTCCTTGAACTCGATGGAGTTGAACTCGCCACCACGATCGGATCGAAAAGCCTTCATCTTCAGGTTCAGTTCATTTTCAGCGAGAGGTTTGATTTTCTTGAAGAACTTGAGCGCTTCATCTTTAGTCCTGAGAACTTCCAACCACATATATCTACTGTGATCATCAACAATCAACAGAAAATATTTGTTACCTCCTGGCGTGGTTGGCGTGATTGGCCCGCACAGATCTCCATGTGTGAGCTCCAGCCTCTCTTCAGCGCGGTACGCCGTGGCATGTGGAAATGGTGCACGATGCTGCTTGCCCAAAGAGCACCCCTCACAGAACTGCTCAATGCGCTCAATGATGGGCATCCCTTCCACCATGTGTTTGACGCCGAGGTCGTGGAGAGCGCAAAAATGGAGATGGCCGTAGCGCGCATGCCAGCGCTATGCCACGTCTCCAGACTTCCCAAGAAGGCAGACTGGCGTAGTCAGGTTCAGGGACACAGGGTACAGGGATTTTTCATCCGCCTGACCCGTGCCAGCAGTAGACGCTGTCGATCGTAGAGGCACATCTCCCCGTTCTCGATCACCATCTTGATGCCAGCCTCATCAAGTTGGCCTAAGCTGATGATGCTGCTCCGCAATTGAGGTATGAAGTACACATCTGTCAGCACCCGGTGTTCGCCATTCTTGCACTCGAACATAACGGAGCCACGTCCCTGTATATCAACCGTAGAGCCATCACCGAATTTTACAGTACCTTTCACCATCTCGTCGAGTGACGTGAACATGGATCTGATGCCCGTCATATGGTTGCTCGCCCCTGTGTCAAGGTACCAACGATCATCGATGGACGTTTCCGGCTCGACGCGCTCTTCGTTCAGAAACACGTGCTGCACTCCCGCGTTCGCTGTCTTTGCCACGGCACGAGTGTCACCTGCTGTGCATGCACCGGTGTCGCCAGTCACTGCCAGCAGCAGCGCTGGCTGATCTTCCTGAGCCTGTGTTAGGTTAGCCTCCTCGCGCCGTTCACGGCGAGGCTTACGGCACTCCCTGGCCCAGTGGCCATTTATGCCACAGTTGTGACACCGCCCCTTTCCTGGCGTCTTTCCCTTGCCACTGGAATCGAAGCCGCCGCCGCCACCACTGGAAGACGACTTACTGGAATCGAAACCGCCGCCGCCACCACTGGAAGACGACTTACTCTTGGGCTTCCACTTGCCCTTTTCGCGCGACTTGTCCCCGCCGGCAGACGATCGTTGGTCTTGATCGTGACGGCTTTGTCGCGCCTGCCACTCCTCTTCCGTGAGGAGCAGACGTCCACCATCTCGATCGTTGCCGTCCATGGCGTAGCGCTCCTCGACGGCAAGCAACCGCCCTGTGAGCTCCTCGATGGAGAGGGTCTTCAGATCCACCAGTGTCTCAATTGAGATGGCGACCTGCGCATACCGCGGGGGAACTTCACGCAGGAACTTCTTGACGGCTTTCTCCTCGGAGACGTCGTCGCCGAGCACCTGCAGGTCATTGACAATACCAGACAAGCGCATCGCGAAATCTTCAACAGACTCACCATCTTTGAACATCATGTTCTCGAAGTCCTTGCGCAGCTTCTGCGCTTTTGCTTCGCGCACACGCTCTACGCCCATGCGCATAGTCTTCACAGCATCCCATGCATCCTTGGCGTTGTCCTTCGCCGCCACCGTGCGCATCATCTCCGGTGGCATAGACCGGAGAATCGCCGCCAGTGCGTGCCTGTCATTGCGCTCCACGGTCGTGCCGTGCTCCACAGCCTCCCAGAGGCCTTGCGCTTGCAGATTCACGCGCATGAGGATCGCCCAGTCGGGGTAGTTGGTGCGCGTCAGCTTCGGATACACCACGGAGCATGATGACTCCTTCACAACATGCTGCACCTCCTGCAGCTCACCCCCGGTCCTCCTGGTCGTGCTCCGCCCACGGCTTTGCGGGCGCGAGCGAGGAGGAGTACGTGAGACGTTCGACGACTGTGATCCATCGCCAGCCATAGCCTCAGAAGCGGATTAGGCTCTGATACCACTTGTTGTTGCCGGACAGTAAAAAAAACGAAGAGAAAACTTCGTTGATGCTAAACAGGAGAAGAAGAACAGAAGCAATAATTTGGAAAGATAATTCTATTTGCTTGCTTAAACTTTGCTGTTGCCTTGCCTTTTTATAGGCCTTTATGGATCAACAAACTATACTAAATTATGATGCCATATCCCACATTTTATGCAACTAACTAACAAGTAGGATTGCTACTAACTAACAAACAAGATTATAGCTATTAGTTGCTACTAACAAACAGGATTATATCTAACAGCCTCGCCATCCATGGCGATTTTCGACAGAGCCATTCTTCCTCTGCTATCCTAAACTCTTCTGTTCTTTGTTAGAATTCCATCTAACTTTCTTCCCAGGCCACTCCTACGGCGTCCACCTCTCAATCTACCTACCATGAAGTATCGGAAAAGCTCGGTTCATTACTCTCTTCATCATCCCCAGACGGAATCTCAGTACCCCCACTCGCCTTTCGCCAATCTACAAGTGGCCAGAATTGGATCTTTGAGACCGCCTTCAACCAAGCATGTATTGGACTGGTTTACAACCGCTACTTAAAAACCATCCAAAACTGGACCCCTCATAGCCGCTCATGACCTGTACTCTAAAAACACCTCATAACCGCTACCCTTATAATTGCCAAGCAGATCCTTAATCAGAAACTTGAAAGTTCCTCTAGGTAATAACTCCGATTGTATCATTCATACGCTACGAGGAGAGAGTGCCCAAGTTTTGTCTATTCTGCGGAAGTCTGGGACATGGGGTAAGGAAGTGTCAGATACATCAAGCTTACAAATCAATGATAAATACCAATTGGGCGTGTGATCAGAAGAACCATATCAAGTCTTTATTGGAGAAGCGTCTTGATCTCTCTGTTCATACTAATCATGCTTCCAAATTCAAAGATCGAGTGAAGAAGAATATTAACTCAAAAAATGTCACCGCAGTTGATTCTATGAGTTTTCAAAGAGCTCATCTCCTTCATAGTCAAATACCAAGGAACCTGAGATATCTGTCATGACCATTGGTACAATTCCTCTCTCAGTTGTGAGCTCTTCTGCAATAATTCCCCCCATCAGCAATTCCAATAAAAAATCCCCTCCCATTCCCATAATTACCACTTCACATTATTCATCTCCACCAATCAATGTGTCTACCTGTTTAGCAACCAACATCAAAACAGATTCAACAGCATACTGCTATTCTTAGGATCTATCAACCACATCCAAATCCTTACCACCCAAAATAGTTAGTGATCTCGATCCTTGCATGCATTTCTCCGGTCAACGAGACCGTTACTCACATTCCTGTCAGAAACTAGATGTTCTTCAGAGCTAGCCATTGATCTAACTGGAAGGCTGGGGTTTGATCACAATGTGGCAGTTTCTTCTGTGGGTCGTTCAGGTGGCCTATTAGTCTTATGGAAAATCAGAACTTCTTGTGACTGTCACCTCAACAACCAGCAACTGTAGCCACCTGTATGTTCAGATGCCAAATCCAAACATCGGCTGGAACCTGCTATGCATATATGGGCCGCCAAGAATCAGCTCTAGAGGCACGCTTTGGCATAGAATCCTTGGAATTACGACATCCTTACGGGAACCATGGCTTTGCATTGGGGATTGCAACTCTATACTCAGAGCAGAGGAGAAACAGGATAGCAACTCTATTTACACTAACACCTCCTATGTTTTGTGTTTATTTACTAAGCGGATGTCTCCTAGTTTAAAAATAAATACACCGATACGGCGATGTCCCCTGTCCTTTATATTTTTGTTTAAAGTGGGGTGGTCAGTGAAAAATCCTTTACATAAAGGGTGTTGTTATTAACACTCCTAAAATGTCATCATGGACTTCTCTTTAATTTTATATCATTCAAATTCCAAATATACGATTGGATTAAGTCTGACATTAATGTGTGCATGCATGGAGAAAGCAGTGCAAGATGACATTTTAGAGTGCCAATAATGTTAATACAAGGATAGAAAAATTAAGGAGGAGTGCAGGATAACATTTTAGGAATGTCAATAACGGCATCCTACATAAATTATAAAACTTAGGGGTGACCCGTGTATTTAACACATAACATAGGGGGTGTCAGTGTATTTATTTTTAAACGAAAGAGATCCGCGTAATAAACACAAAAAATAGGGGGCGTCAGTGTAAATAACCCCTTCTATCATCATAAACACTTCATAGACTGGTTTAACCAATCTGGAGCAATGGGACTTGGTTATAGTGGTCCTGCTTTCACCTGGTAAAATAGACAACGATCTAATTTGAATGTAGCTGAAAGATTAGATTGGGGTCTGGTAGATACTTTATGGAGATCAACTTATACCATAGCAGGTACTTTACACTTGCCTAGTCTTAATAGTGACCATAATCCTATTCTTCTGAAACTAGATATTGCTTTCAAGAAGAGATTTTTTTCCCTTATCGATTTGAGGCAGCTTGGATACAAGAGAAGGATTATCACAAGCATGGCCTTCTACTGCTACAGTTTCTGAATTCTCTTCTAAACTTCAATCACTATTACCAAAATTGAAAAAATGGGGGAAAAGAGGACATGCAACTTGGCTAAGGATATCAAGGATCAACAATAGTTACTTCTGAGGCTACAAAATCAACCTATTTCGGATGATCGCATACTCACAGTAAAAGAAGCTCATATTTCTATTCCTACAAGAACTTTTCTGGAAACAACGTAGCAGAGTGCCATGGCTTAAGGAAGGAGATAGGAATACAAAAATTTTCCATGTGATGGCTATCAACCGCAGAAGGAAGAATCACGTATCTGTGCTGAAGAAAACGAATGAGGAATTAGCTATGGAACAGGAGGACATCTCTGATACACTTGTGGATCACTTCAATGGCCTGTTTCAGCCTCAGGTTACAACTCCAGTTCCCAACTCTGTCCTTAATGAGCTAGATAAGATCATTCATGAGGAGAATGAAGCCATTTGTCGAATACCTTGTACTGATGAGATCTGGAATACTGTCAAGAGTACGCATCCACTGAAAGCCCCTAGCCTTGATGGTTTCCCAGCAAAGTTTTCTCAGTCTAGTTGGGATGTTATCAACATGGAGGTAACCAAAATGATTCAAACTTTTTTCAGCGCTCATAAAATGCCACCTCTTCTCAACAAAACTTACATATCTTTGATTCCCAAAAACCACAATCCAATGCTTGCTGTGGATTACAGACCTATCTCTCTTTGTAATGTGGGTTACAAAATCATTGCTAAAATATTAGCTAATAGGTTTCGTCCTATTGTCCATAGATTGATATCCCCATTCTAGAATGCTTTTGTCCCAGGTCGTCAAATTGCTGATAATATAATCATAGCTCAAGAAATGTTTCACTCTATTGCCAAGTTTGATCATAACCACACTGCTTATGCTCTCAAAATTGATATGGCTAAGGCCTATGATAGGCTTAGCTGGAATGTAATCAGCCAAACCCTTCATGGGTTTGGCATTGATGGAGCTTCTCATGATTTGCTCAGGCAGTGTATTCAATCAGTCACCTTTGCTATCCTAGTTAATTGTACACCTTCCCAGATGTTCCAACCTGGTCATGGTATTCGACAAGGATGCCCGTTATCTCCATACATCTTCATAATATGTGGAGAATTGTTATCCAAGCACATCACCATTATGGAGAGACAATCCAATTACTCTCGTGGTAGATTGAACAACAGAGCTACCAAATCCTACTCCCACCTATGTTTGCCGAGGATTTGTTCCTATTTGGCACCTGCTCCATTATTAATATCCTCCAACTCAAAAGTATCTTGGTATTATTTGAATCTTGGTCTGGCCAACAAGTGATTTATGAAAAGTCTTCTATATTTTTCAGTCGTAGTCTAGACAAATTCATGAGACAAATCTTCCCGGAAATTCTTAATGTTAAAACAATGGCTACTTCATATAGATATCTTGGTCATCATCTATTATCTCCTACATCAAGATGTTCATCATACTACCCCCTCCTTGATACTTGTAAATCCAAACTTATGGGTTGGAAATCTAATTGTCTTTCCCATGCTGGAAGAACAACCTTGATAAAAACGATTGTCATCTATTCCTACCTACTATATATCTAGCCTCTTACCTAATCCCCAAGAAAGTATCCAAATCTCTATCCTAAATTCAAAGATTATTCTGGTGGGATGGCTTTGAGAGTACAAAAATAAATTCATTTTAAAGCCTGGGATCTGCTTCTTAAACCAAAGCATCAAGGGGGTTAGGGATAAGAATTCCTGAGATAACCAACCTTGCTCTTGTTACTAAATTTGGGTGGAGGTTCTTTACCAAGACGGAGGACGAATATTGTAACCTCCATATTTTAAAATCTAAATCAAAACCCTAACAAAAAACCCTTCACCCAAAATCGACCCCCCACCTCTCAACACCCCCCCTTCTCTCAAAAAACTGAAGCCCTTCCCCCCAAAAAAGAAAACTCCCCCTATAGCAGCCAAAACCCACACCCTCTATATAAATACTCTTTACAAAATCAAAACCCTAATTTCTTTTCATCTAACAACTCCAAATTCTAAAACTCTTTCTTTCCCACTTTTCTCTTCCAAACTCTGTTGAGAACTAATAACGGACTTAGTCCTATATTGGAAAAATGTAGTATGAAGAGGAGCTAGACTCCCTATAAGTAGTGGAGTACCCAATCAATAAAAATATACAACAATTATTCTCTACATGGTATCAGAGCCATAACCACAAATTTTTTTTTCTTTCCCACTCCTTCCCCAACCCGGCAAACCCAACCCTCCTGCCCCCCCGATGCCGAACCCCCCTGCTGCCCCTGGCAGTTCCCCCCCTGCTGTAGTGCCCCGACCCGCAAAGTCAATCGGAAGAATCGAAACGCCGACGACGTTGGAACTTAGCCTTGCAACGGCTGCTCGAAGGCTCGCTCGGTCGAGGCGACTCCTCGCACAGGTGGGGTAGTTTCGGTGAACTTGCCTCATCTTAGCCTTCACTTAATAACTCGCTTGTTTTCAACTTGCACAAGTAGGCTAATATAAAAGCTACAAACACACATAGCTAAGAGAATAATCCCGACCCGTCGGAATGTCTTAGAACATGGAAAATGGTCCCACGGTCTTCATAGAAGTCGGCTCAGCGTGCTTTCAAATGACACTCGATCCTTCGATCCCGTGGCTTGGGAGAAGAAAGTTGGTTTAAGTTGCTAAGTTGTCCCGACACTCGAATAAGCCTAAGTCATAGGCGTCGTCCGCTTGAACGCTTGATAAAGCATGCACGGTCCCGTCGTTTTGCCCCAACACTCGAATCAGCCAAAGTCATAGGCGTCGCCCGCATGAATGCTTAATAAAGCATGCACGGTCCCGTCCCGCAAGGCTTGGCATAGCCTTCGCACGTCCCGCAAGTTAAGTCGTCTTGCACGGCTTGTTGGCTTAAGTCTAGGCACCCGAGAACTTGGTTGTTCAAGTCGAACGCGTGAACGGCACGTTCCCTCGATGCGAAGCTCGGAGTAGCCTTTGCTCGTTGACTCGTTGCCCGAATAAGTTAGACAAGAGTTGTGTTGGGCTATCAAAACCATTTCTAGCACTGTCCTGCTCTATCTGCGGTTGTCAAGTCGCGTAGTCCCTTGAGAACCAGGCTCGTCGTATAAAGTATATGACTTGAGCGTTAGCATAGCCTAGAGAACCAGGTCTGCCTAAGGCACGAGCTACGGTCGATTTAGTGAAAAGTTTGCCACGAACAAAAGAAGTCCACGCGACTGGTTGTCGCCGAGATCGGTCCTACTACTTGGGAGTCTCGCTAAGTCTTGATAAGTTTCGCACACGAGATAGGTCCCGCTACTTGGGAGTCTCGACAGATAGAAGGAAAGCATGGTCATGTTAAGGAAGGACTGGATAGATCGAGTTGAGACTTGCATGGTCATTGGACAACTTGTCGACAAGGTGTAGTCTTCTCGAATGATTGTCGGGGCGCCGGGATCATTCGGCCTGGGAGAAGCGAGGCGGCTCACGGTAGGATGCTGGATAACCGCATGGGAGATACAAAGCGCCTCCGGGCTAGCTACCCGCAGAGGGACGAGCCGAGATCTCGAGCCGAGTCTAAGATAGCTTGACATTGCTAGTGACCACTCATTTAGTTGTGTCGGCAAGAGCGGCAATCCGCGTGTTTGCCTTTGGATAGCGTCAAGTACTAGCACGACGTTGGTCAATTCATGAGGCAGTCTAGCACGACATGTATCAAGTCAGCAAGATGTAATCCCATTAGTGCCAGCCTTGTATCAGCACGGAAGGAATGAGTTATAGCTTATGTCAGCAAGACACGTGCTTCGACACTAAGCAAGGCTTTCGCGTATCAATATTGGCATTCGCGTATTGGCTTTCGCGTATCAAGTATTGGCTTTCGCGTATCAATATTGGCATTCGCGTATTGGCTTTCGCGTATCAAGTATTGGCTTTCGCGTATCAATATTGGCATTCGCATATTGGCTTTCGCGTATCGGCATTGTTGGCCTAATTTTGCATAAGTTAAGTCAAGTGCCATCGCTTTAAGTCGAAAGGACCGAAATGTAAAAGTTGGGTAAGTCAAGGAGTCGTTAGGCATGACCTCATCTTGAAGCACGGACAAGTCTAGGCAAAGTCTAAGGGCACGACCTGCACGAGTCGACCCCTTGATGTCATTGGCACAAGATCAAGTTAAAGTCACGGCATGACCCTGCCGTCCCAAATTGAAGTTTAATCGAGTACAAAGCGATGAGGCACTGCCTCGATCGAAATACGCGTTGGTATTGCACGACTCCGTCGTTGCACGGCCCTGTCGTTGCATCGTTAAGTATAGGCCGAGACGTCTTGTTCTAAAATAGATCCTAAGGCAAGACTAGAAAGACAATCGAACGGGACTTAAGCTGCACAAAGTAAATGAACGTGTCGGTTATGTATGGGTGGGCGAGAAGCTCACTCCACCAGTACATTTGAGTACTGACACCCACATAGTTTCCATGTACAGGCACATGTAGAAGCTCGTGGTGCGGAGCTCGCTTGGATGCGTCGAGGCACGGAGTTCCTTGTCGATTTGAAGCGTACGGTCGCGTGGAGTTGAAGACTTATACATGACATAATGTATGGACATCGACTTCCGAAGCTTCCGCTGGATTCAAGTATTGTATCGAGAGATGAGAGAGAGCAGAGTGAATTGTAAAATGAGAGAAAAGTGAGCACGAGAGACTTGTAATTTGGCCTTGCGCCCACAAATGTAATCTTGTATTCAATATCAATAAAGAGCTTCTTTTGAATGACTTGTATTCATGTGTGCTTGTTCTAAGTTTTCGCTGCATGTTTCAATGTTTCTGTTTGGGACTTCTGTGCGACGACCCCGTCGCCGCCGATGTAATCGGCCGTTATGGAATTGCCTTGCACGAGCGCCATCTAGGCTCGTACGGCATCACGCCTTAGCGAGGACGATCGCTCCTACGGGAGCGGGGCGTGACAAAATGGTATCAGAGCATGGCTTTACGTCCTTGGACTTCACGTCGAATTTTTCAATTTTGAAAGCTCGTTGTTGGGAAAAGAAGTGTGCGCTCTCTCTCGATTGTCCCTCGACATGTCCATACAATAAGTCTTAATATTTTCAAAAGCTCGTGCAAGCGTTCAATCGAACGCATCGGTAGGTCATCGCCGGACACATTGGTAGGCCTTTGTGCCGAACGGTGTCAAACCTGTCTCGAATGAAGACACGTGCTAAAGTTAGAAAAGTTGCGTGCGTGCTCGAATAGTCCTACGTCGACATTAGCGAATGAGCGTGCAAACTCGGAATGTAGTCGCACGGGATGGCTATGCACACGGCCTTTTGGCTAAGTTGTGCTGCACATCGCGCACCTCGACCTTTTAGTGCGAACGACTTAGTACGTCGAGACGACGTGAGCGACTACGCTAGAGATTCGTCGAACGAATCTGAAAGATGACTTAGCGAATGAAGCGAACGTGATTGAGGTCTAGATCGGATGGCTCGAATTCGAGTGGTGTATGGTTTGTCTTGGAAATCATTCGAGCAAAATTGAAGATTACGTGTAATGACGAGTATGTCGGTGAGGCGATACGATCACGCAAAGCCTTAGAACGTGTCATACTTAGTTGATCGTGACTTCGTGTGTCTCGAACGAGATGTCGTTCGGACAACTTGTGAATGGACAACGCGAGTTAGAAAACGATTCAGAACGATGAATAAAAATGTATGTCTTGATCGAGAAAAGCTTAGAGGATCGTACTTGTGATTTTGGATTCGATCGAATGGAATTATGGTATATCCAGTTCGGACAATAGTATCAGTCGTACGACTCAAAATTTGGTTGCAAAGGAAGATCGTCAGGTTACGCATATCGTCGATGGTATTGAGGCGTATCAAAGATCGATATGTGATAACTCGGGGGTACTCTGACTCGGCGAATGACGATCTTGCAAATGTCATTGTTCCGATGGATGCTATACTCGGGATATTGAAACGTGTCGAGAAAAATATAGACATGGCTCAAGGATTTTCTAGTTAAGTAAATGACGGTCGGATTATCGAATAGAGATCTTGGCTTGGATGAAAATAAAATGTTTGGATTTGCTTCGTTGACAACCACATTATTGACGTTCTTATCTTATGCGAGCGCAACTCCAGCCTCGCACATGCGTTGTGCCGATTAGGGCGATCACTCCACGTGAGCGCTGGTATGGTAATTCATACAGCGGGGGTGATTGAACTAGCATGGCGTGGCAATTTGTGTACTTCGACTTGTGGTTTGATGCGAAGGTGGACTCGAGAATGGCTTAGCGTGTGTGACGATCGAAATTGAGGATTGCGTAGGTCCAATCCGCGTATCGAAAATGAATGAGTCTAGACTCAAATAAGAGTTACGCCCCGATGAGAATGATTATTCTGCGAAAGCGTTGCATAGTGATTCATGAACCACCATGGATAATCGGACTCGCGTGAGATTGGGATGCAACACATTGTCGAGCTAGATGACCTCATAATCAAATACATGAGTTGGTTAGAAGTGGTGATTTGAATGGATTCGAATGCGCGTAACGAATACATTGATGCGAATAAATGATCGTGCTCGATGTTTAGAAATCTGAGTGACGCGAGCTTGGGCAGAAAACCCCGTACTATCGACCTTGGTTTGACCCTAGATTGGGGTCAGTGTTGGCATTATTGTTGGAAAACTATGATTCCAATCCTGACATTGACTTAACCTTGAGAAATGGCCTAGCGGTTAGGCGATACGCCCCTGTTTCAAGTGTTAGCAATCGAAATATTGATCTTAAGGATTGACATGGATTAAAAGAGTGAATCAAGAATAGGAAACCCTGCTCAAGAGATTCGACTGACATACATATATTTTAGGGACGCCTGAGTATGTGTACGATACGACTCGAGTGAGAACGACGAATTCGCTATCATGCGGCTTGGCTGAATGCATGTATTTTGGGGACGCCTGGAATGCGTGCACGATCCAGCCAAGTGATATGTTGAATGCAAGTGCGACTTGAGCAATGGGAAGTATCGACGATTTGAAATCATGTTAAAGGAAAGGATTGATAGTCATACGAGCGTGGCTCGGAATTGAAGTAACGCGTAGGCGTAGTGAGTAGGATTAAGTTTTAGCCATATAAATGGTAGGATGGTTTGCCTTCAGGAAAGTCTCGAGGACGAGACTTGTTCTGAGTGGTGTATGTTGTAGTGTCCCGACCTGCAAAGTCAATCGGAAGAATCGAAACGCCGACGACGTTGGAACTTAGCCTTGCAACGGTTGCTCGAAGGCTCGCTCGGTCGAGGCGACTCCTCGCACAGGTGGGGTAGTTTCGGTAAACTTGCCTCATCTTAGTCTTCACTTAATAACTCGCTTGTTTTCAACTTGCACAAGTAGGCTAATATAAAAGCTACGAATGCACATAGCTAAGGAAATAATCCCGACCTGTCGGAATGTCTTAAAACATGGAAAATGGTCCCACGGTCTTCATAGAAGTCGGCTCAGCGTGCTTTCAAATGACACTCGATCCTTCGATCCCGTGGCTTGGGAGAAGGAAGTTGGCTTAAGTTGCTAAGTTATCCCGACACTCGAATAAGCCTAAGTCATAGGCGTCGTCCGCTTGAATGCTTGATAAAGCATGCACGGTCCCGTCGTTTTGCCCCAACACTCGAATCAGCCAAAGTCATAGGCGTTGCCCGCATGAATGCTTAATAAAGCATGTACGGTCCCGTCCCGTAAGGCTTGGCATAGCCTTCGCACGTCTCGCAAGTTAAGTCGTCTTGCACGGCTTGTTGGCTTAAGTCTAGGCACCCGAGAACTTGGTTGTTCAAGTCAAACACGTGAACGGCACATTCCCTCGATGTGAAGCTCGGAGTAGCCTTTGCTCGTCAACTCGTTGCTCGAATAAGTTAGACAAGAGTTGTGTTGGGCTATCAAAGCCATTTCTAGCACTGTCCTACTCTATCTGTGGTTGTCAAGTCGCGTAGTCCCTTGAGAACCAGGCTCGTCATATAAAGTATATGACTTGAGCGTTAGCATAGCCTAGAGAACCAGGTCTGCCTAAGGCACGAGCTACAGTCGATTTAGTGAAAAGCTTGCCACGAACAAAGGAAGTCCACGTGACTGGTTGTCGCCAAGATTGGTCCCGCTACTTGGGAGTCTCGCTAAGTCTTGATAAGTTTCGCACATGAGATAGGTCCCGCTACTTGGGAGTCTCGACAGATAGAAGGAAAGCATGGTCATGTTAATGAAGGACTGGACAGATCGAGTTAAGACTTGCATGGTCATTGGATAACTCGTCGACAAGGTGTAGTCCTCTCGAATGATTATCGGGGCGCTGGGATCATTCGGCCCAGAAGAAGCGAGGCGACTCACGGTAGGATGCTAGATAACCGTATGGGAGATACAAAGTGCCTCCGGGCTAGCTACCTGCAGAGGGACGAGCCGAGATATCGAGCCGAGTTTAAGATAGCTTGACATTGCTAGTGACCACTCATTTAGCTGTATCGGCAAGAGCGGCAATCCGCGTATTTGCTTTTGGATAGCGTCAAGTACTAGCACAGCGTTGGTCAATTCATAAGGCAGTCTAGCATGACATATATCAAGTCAGCAAGATGTAATCCCGTTAGTGCCAGCCTTGTATCAGCACGGAAGGAATGAGTTATAGCTTATGTTAGCAAGACATGTGCTTTGGCACTAAGCGAGGCTTTCGCGTATCAATATTGGTATTCGCGTATTGGCTTTCGCGTATCAAGTATTGGCTTTCGCATATCAATATTGGCATTCACGTATTGGCTTTCGCGTATCAAGTATTGGCTTTCGCGTATCAATATTGGCATTCGCGTATTGGCTTTCGCGTATCGGCATTGTTGGCCTAAGTTTGCATAAGTTAAGTCAAGTGCCATTACTTTAAGTCGAAAGGACCGTAATATAAAAGTTGGCTAAGTCAGGGAGTCGTTAGGCACGACCTCATCTTGAAGCACGGACAAGTCTAGGCAAAGTCTAAGGACACGACCTGCACGAGTCGACCCCTTGATGTCATTGGCACGAGATCAAGTTAAAGTCACGGCATGACCCTGCCGTCCCGAATTGAAGTTTAATCGAGTACAAAGCGATGAGGCACTGCCTCGATCAAAATACGCGTTGGCATTGCACGAATTGCACGACCCTGTCGTTGCATCGTTAAGTATAGGCCGAGACGACTTGTTCTAAAATGGATCCTAAGGCAAGACTAGAAAGACAATCGAAAGGGACTTAAGCTACACAAAGTAAATGAACGTGTTGGTTATGTATGGGTGGGCGAGAAGCTCACTCCACCAGTACAGTTGAGTACTGACACCCACATAGTTTCCATGTGCAGGCACTGGTAGAAGCTCGTGGCGCGGAGCTCGCTTGGATGCGTCGAGGCACGGAGTTCCTTGGCGATTCGAAGCGCACTGCCGCGTGGGTCGAAGACTTATACAGGACATAATGTATGGACATCGCCTTCCGAAGCTTCCGCTGGATTCAAGTATTGTATCGAGAGATGAGAGAGAGTAGAGTGAATTATAAAATGAGAGAAAAGTGAGCACGAGAGACTTGTAATTTGGTCTTGCGCCCACAAATGTAATCTTGTATTCAATATCAATAAAGAGCTTCTTTTGAATGACTTGTATTCATGTGTGTTTGTTCTAAGTTTTTGCTGCATGTTTGAATGTTTTTGCTTGGGACTTCTGTGCGACGACCCCGTCGCCGCCGATGTAATCGGCCGTTATGGAATTGCCTTGCACGAGCGCAATATAGTCTCGTGCGGCATCATGCCTTAGCGAGGACGATCGCTCCTACGGGAGCGGGGCGTGACACCTGCCCCCCTCCCCGACGCCCCCCTCCCCTGACGCCTCCCCCTGCCCCCCCCGATGCCCCCCCTTGCTGCCGCCGACGACCACCCCCCCTGCTGCCCCCGACGCCCCCCCCCCCCGACGCCCCCCCGCCGACGAACCCCCCTGCTAATGCCTCCCCCTCCGATGCCCCCTCTTTCGACCCCAACTGCTGCCGACCCCCCTTTTTTTACAACGAAAAAAATTCTAATTTGAGAGCGAGATTATGTGGACGGTTACTCGAAGACGGATGGATGTCAAATGCTTTATTTGTACCTTCTGTTCCTAGAGTACACCCTCCGAAATTATAAAATACTTTATTTGTTTTTTTTATTCTTGATCTGCAAAATTAGGATCTACATGCGTATGCCGGTGTTGGCCATGTTAACAGCGCATTCGTAAGGTCTCTGTTGAAGACTTTACATAAAGGCGACGACGACGAAGCCGACAAAGACGACGACGACGATGAAGCCGACGAAGACGAATCACAGTTGAAGACGCCATGGATTCGATCAGTGGTAAACTGACAGCAGAAGAGATGAAGGCCTTGGTTGATGATATTTTATCAAAGAGATTAACCGAGACAACCCCACGTGTGATCCATACTGATGTGGATTCGTCATCCTATAAAATGGGGAAGCTGGACAAGCTGGAGACGAAGTTGGAAGAAACGTCCAACTACTTGAAATGGTCAAGACAGGCAATACGGACGCTGAAGGGACGAGGCTTGGTTGGCTACGTTAATGGCCAAACAAGGGCGCCAGATGATCCCTCCTCAAAGGAGTTTGCTATTTGGAAAATTTTCAACAGTGTTGTGGCTGGATGGTTGACAGCCTCCTTGACCGACCAGGTGTGGGCAATGTAGAGGCGATGGAGGCTGCTGCTGATATATGGCAGACTTTGAAGGATATGTACTCAGGCTCAAGCAATCCTATGCGAGTCTTCCAACTGCAGGATGAACTTGATAGGGTGGCCCAGGACGACCGTACCATCTCTGAATATGCAGTACTGTTAAAGAAGTGCTGGTCTGATCTGGATCACTATGATCCTCTTAGGATGGAAGATGCACAAGTCGAACCAGCATTTGCGAAATATTTCTAAAAGTTCTTGGATTATATTTCGCGACAATGGATGATGAAGTTCTTGAAGGGTCTTAACCCTGCATTTGAGCATAGAAGGAATGTACTCCTAGAACAGCCCATGCTTCTTACCTTAGAAGAAGTCATAGCTGCCATGGCACAAGAAGAGGCTCGATTGAAGTTGATGCCCAACAAGGGCTATTTCCAGGGGGAGCAAGCTGTTATTGACAAGTCCGCCCTTGCCGCCTTTAATTAGCCTCCCTCTGTGGTCGGTGTTTGCCACAACTGTGGTGACTCAGGGCATTACATCAAATTTTGTCCAAAACCCCTGCAAAGTCAGTCTAGTGATCGTGGACGGGACCGCGAAGGACATCGAGGTGGTAGAGGCGGTTATGCTGGTAGAAGGAGAAATTATTCTGGAGGACAAAAAGCTAATATGGCGAAGGAAGGAAAAAAAATCACCTGGCTGAGTTAACCCCTCTTGAGAAGGAGTTCCTCGCGAGGTTACACAGCACGACGCTGGGTTCGGACGACAGTCATGGGGCGTCAGCTACCTCGGAGGATTACATCACTTGCTTTGTCCAATCCAGCACAGGTATTCCTGCGCGTGCTCTTGCAGCTGCTGTCCACCAACTAGGTTGGATTATGGACTCTGGTGCATCTCGCCATGTCACGGGATCCCACGGTGAGTTCCAGAACTATACTCACCTACCGACGCCGGAGAGAATTCAGACTGCTGATGGTAACTTCAGCCCTGTCATGGGTAAAGGCACTGTCGTATGCACCCCTTCTCTCACTCTCACCAATGTCTTACATGCTCCGTCTTTTCCTGTCAATCTTCTTTCTATTAGTGCCATTATTCTTGATCTTAAATGTACTATTTCCTTTGACATTCCTACGGTGACTTTTCAGGAGAAGGGGATAGGACGACGACTAGGGACTGACACATGGCATAAGAGGCTGTGGTACTTGGACAGGACTGGACTGGACAAAGCATTGACATCTCTGGTAGCAGACACACCACCGAAAGATTCACGACGCAGTGTAGAAGATGAATTGCTACTCCACCACCAGCGTGTCGGTCATTCTTCTTTTAAAATTATTAGTCGAATGTATCCGTCCTTATACCAAAGGGCTAATAAAGAGAAATTATTTTGTAATACATGTGAGTTAGGTAAACATACCAAAAGCACGTATGTGAGTTTAGAAAGTAGAAGTTCAGCTGCATTTGATATGATACATTTGGACGTATAGGGCCCTTGTCCTACAACCGGTATTAACCGTTTTCGATAGTTCGTCACTTTTATTGATTGTTATACTCGCGTGACATGGGTCTACTTATGAAGAATAAAAGTGACGTCTTTGAGGCGTTTCGAGACTTTCATCGCCGGATAGAAACACAATATGGTACTAAAATTAAGTGCTTACGGTCTGACATGGGACGGAGTATACAAACAAGAAGGTTGCTGAGTATTTATCCACTCAGGGAATAATATACCAAACTTCATGTGCCTATACACCGACATAAAATGGTGTGGCCGAACGGAAGAACATACACCTGCTGGAGGTCGCACGGACGATGATGCTGGCTATGAATGTCCCGAAACACTTATGGGGGCAGGCGGTGTTAACGGCCTCTTATCTCATCAACAGATTGCCATCTCAGGTATTGGACCGAAAGATACCGTTGGAGATGCTTACTGGTGTAACCACGTACACTGTTCCACTGAAAGTATTTGGGTGTGTATGTTTTGTCCAAGATAATAGGTCATGAGTTGACAACTGGATCATAGAGCGGTTAAATGTGTCTTTGTCGGGTACACGACAACTCAGAAGGGATACGCATGTTGGAGCCCAGTTAAGCGAAAGTTGTTTGTAAGCATGGACGTTACATTCAGAGAATTGGAACCATATTATGGTTCGGATGACGGTTCAACGTTTGGTGACACACCTAACACAGAGGGTGTTAGATGTGAGGGGAAGAAAATAAGCCCATCTGTGGTGGTCGGATCGGTCCCATGCCCGGTCGTGGAAAATTGGACGAAAGGGGGAGAAAGCAGTGACTCCGATACAAAAGATGAAGAAGATACATATGTTAAACAGGAAGAGGAGCAGACAATGGAAAAGGAGCTCCAAGTCTACAAAAGGAGACAGCAGAAGTCTAGTACTGTGCCTGTACCGTTCCCTGTGCCTACTGTACCAAGTCCCTCGTCTACTCCTGCTCCAACTCTTGAAGATGTTGCCCCCGTACTGAATCAATCTGATTCTGATACGGATCTCTCCGACTCTGATGGTATGATCTCTTCACCACCTATTGCTCCCTTAAGAAGATCTTCTCGCATCAATGCGGGTAAGACGCCTAGTCGTTTTGATGATTATGAACATGATATTGCCAACTACCTATCTTATTCTAACATTTCTTCGAATTATCGAGTCTTCATTGCATCGTTAGACTCTACTTCGTTGCCCAAGTGTTGGCAAGAAGCAAAGAAAGATCCAAGGTAAAAAGCTGCAATGATGAAAGAACTTGGGGCACTGAAGAAAAATAAGACGTGGGAGCTGGTTACATTACCCAAAGGAAAGAAAACTGTGGGATGCAAATGGGTGTACAAAGTAAAGGAGACGTCAGAAGGAAAAGTGGAACGATACAAGGCAAGGTTGGTTGCAAAAGGATACACACAATCATATGGCATCGACTATGATGAGACATTTGCTCCAGAAGCAAAAATGAGCACCGTAAGAACTCCGGTCTCCATTGCAGCAAACTATGGGTGGAAGCTATACCAGTTAGATGTGAAGAATATCTTTATCTATGGGGACCTACAAGAAGAAGTGTACATGGAACTCCCGCCAGGGTGCTACGCTACAGAATCAGACGGAGGGACATCGCATGGAAAAGTGTACAAACTAAAAAAGTCGTTATATGGACTCAAACAATCTCCTCGATCCTGGTTTGACAGATTCAGAAAGGCTGTTACAGGCATGGGATACCATCAAGCAAATACAGATCATACGGTCTTTCTTCAGCATACAAGAGGCCACATCACTATACTTGCTGTATACGTGGATGATATAGTAATCACAGGTAATGATAAAGTCGAGATCGCTAAGCTGAAATCAAAACTCGCGAAGGAGTTTGAGGTAAAGGATTTAGGAGCGATGAGGTACTTTCTAGGTATCGAGGTGTGTGAAGGCAAACAAAGAATTGTTCTCTCACAGAGAAAATACGTACTAGATCTGCTGAAGGAGACATGGATGCTGGGATGCAAAGCAGTAGTCACTCCAATTGACCAGAAGTGCAAGTTGGGAGAAGAAGTAGGAGAGCCAGTTGATCATAAAAGATATCAACGACTTGTAGGTAGATTGATTTATCTGGGGCACACTCGCCCTGATATCTCATTTGCGGTGAGTGTAGTAAGTCGCTACATGCATGATCCGGGTCATATGGATGCAGTATTTCAGATCTTGAGATATCTGAAAGGGACATCGGGGAAAGGACTATGGTTCAAGAAGAGTAGATGTATAGAAGTTGAGGGATACTGCGATGCAGACTGGACGAGCTGCATAGACGATAGAAGGTCTACCACGGGATATTGTGTCTTTGTAGGAGGAAACTTGGTCTCATGGAGAAGCAAGAAACAGTTAGTGGTAGCACGGTCTACAGCTGAAGCAGAATACAGAGCAATAGATTTAGGAGTGTCGGAGTTGCTGTGGGTGAAAGCATTGCTGACAGAGTTGAAGCTGGACAGGGGAGCACCGTTACGTCTTCTGAGCGATAGTCAAGCTGCAATAAGTATAGCTAACAATCCAGTTTAGCATGACAGAACGAAGCACATCGAGATCGATCGATTCTTCATCAAAGAGAAGCTGGAACAAGGGATACTGAAGATTGATCATGTTCGCTCAGAAGAACAAGTGGCAGACTGTCTGACTAAGGGTCTTAGTTTATTAAGTCTGTCGAAGCTATGTAACAAGATGGGAATGATTAATATCTATCACCCATCTTGAGGGGGAGTGTTGAGAACTAATAAGGGACTTAGTCCCACATTGGAAAAATGTAGTATGAAGAGGAGCTAGACTCCCTATAAGTAGTAGAGTACCCAATCAATAAAAATATACTACAATTATTCTCTACAAACTCAAATCTAAATCTTCGAGGAGTGCTAAGAAGACGAGCCAAAGCATTGAGGAGAAGATTGGATCTCCTCTTGTGTCAAAAGAATTTGATCTTCATTAGAGATCAATCTTCAACATGTAATTCTTATTTTTTCCTTAAGTTTTAGATTTAATTTTAATCAAGAACATGTAGGGATCACCAAATAGGCATTTTCTATTCTTAGAGAAATAAATTAGGTTAGAGAAGATGAATTCCAATGCTTATTAGTTTCTATTTATGTAGAAAAAATTGGTATATGTGTCCGAGTTCACCAAGTGTTTGTGATAATGTTCCAACGGGTTATGATGTCAAATTTTTATATGAGTTTGTGTACTTTTGTCCTGAATAGAATATGTGATATTTTTGTCATAACAATTTAGGATACGCATGTAGTGCCTCCGCTCCTTGCAGTTCACTATGTAATACCCTTGGCTTGTTGACTTAGTCCTGACTGAGTATTGGAAAAATCTTGCCGGTATCGATTGATCACGGACGAAATGTAATGAATCTTTCCAACTCAAGGATCGATTATTATTGGAATGAGTCCAAGTATTTTTGTTGGATATTTTTTTGCTGCTTGATTTTGATAAATGTATTTTTGTGTTGATTTTCGATAATTGGTTCCATTGTTCGCTTTCATCATATTTCGTATTTATTCTGAATCTTGAGAGAAATAGATCGAAGTATGCTAATCAAAAGTTGGTACAAATGCAAGATTAGGCGGGACGTGAACGCTGCGTGAAGTCCTCATTCTCTCGAATAAGATTTATTTCAGTGAGTTGTTTTGACAAGTCGATCATTTATCTTTACGTCTTAATAAAAATGATCTCTAGTCCACTATTTTTTGCATTCCTCTGAACAACGATATCATAGAAACAAAAGATATACTAATAGAAATGAATTACATGTTGGAAATATTGGAACTGTTGTTGTACTTATTCCGAGTAAAATGAATACATGTTTCCTTATAAATATGCTCTAAATGTTAGACATGTATAGAAGAACTTATACATGTTGCAATGAATGAGAAGTAATTGATCAGAAAGGAGTTATGACTCATTAATAACTAAAAGAAGAAGGCACAAATGAATGTATCGTTTACTAGTTGCAATGTTAGGATTTATCTGATAGAATTAATGTTGATCATGCACTTGTCTCGGACAACTTTTGCACAAGATAATGTTCTTTTGGGCGATTCCTGAGGCACTGAAAATTGCTCGACCTAGGAGAGATTGTAAAGGCACATGGGATAAAAGAAATTTCACGATCAGAGGGGGTGTTGTGTCTATTAGTGAAGAGCTGAACCTTGAGGCACAACTACTAATCATGGGAATTGATCCATGGACCACCATGTAGTTAGATGTCATGCATATGATAAAGATTATTGCTGGCATAACCCTAAATGCAGAGACGGAACGTGAGTTTTATTCATATATGCAAATTGTGTTAATCCTTATCTTGTACAGGAATGAATCGCCGACCGTGGGTAAGAGTCACTATATAAGTGATAAATTTTACTGTTTATGTTCTTTATTTAAAAAGAACCTAGACAAGTAGAAAGATCACTAATAATAGATGCTAGCTTCACATGTTTACTTAGTGTTGATTTAGGTGAGTTCGGTCATGGCCGCTCACTAGTACATATTATGTACTGACCCACGTTGTGGGCATCATTTTAGATAGAAAGAGACAGCAGGATATTGAGAGGCACTAGAAGCTTGTCCAATCCGATGGAGCATTGCTCGACCGTCTCGAAGCTTTTCAAATTAAGTTTAGCAGTTTCCTTTTTAAAGGTGTCTTTATCTTTCATTTTAATAAAGAGAGATGATGTATGGGCATTGTGGCTATTTTCAAAGTTTTAAAAGAAAGATGTAAGCTAGTTATGTCATTTGAGTCGCAAGCAAAAGTACTTTGTATTTTTCACCAAGTTATTAATAAAAAAAAGTTATTTTATTCCTATTTCTGTGTTGTTTGGTTTTCAGTATTTAAAGTTCCGCTTGTGTTGTTGTTGTTTTAGTCTAGTTTGTTGTTGTGAAAGTTCTGGCCTTGTGGAAGCACAACTTAGGCTTGCACGACATCACGTCCAAGCGAGAATGATTGGTTCTATAGAGATCAATGCGAGAATGATTCTACGAAATCGGGGCATGACAACGCATGGTGGAATTGTGATGTATATGTCCGTGCCCACAACATTTTTGTGTTGTGTTCCCAGAGGGTTTTGTGTTAAATTTTAGTATGTGATTTTGTCTTTGTGTCCTAAATAGATACGTAATGTTTGTGTTAAAACAATTTAGAATATGCGTGGTTCAAGTGAGATATTAGTGAAAAAGGGCATCCATAAGTGTAAATTCAACATTTCATAAACAGCAACAATAAGCTACAACATCAGTAATGCAATCGGCAACAACAATAAGCAGCAATAATCAACGGTAGCAATAAGCAACATCAGTCGACAACAATAATAAGCAATTTAGCATAAGCTGCAATAAGAAGTTCAACCTTCAATAAGCAGCAGCAAGATAGTAGTCAAATAGGTTTTGTGATAATAGGATACCTAGGTTAGGTGTCATGGTAAGGTATTAGAGTTGAGTTGAGTATCTTTAAGTGTCAATATATATATATATATATATATATATATATATATATATATATATTTTTTTTTATATATATATATATATATATATATATATATATATATATATATATCGGAATATCTGAGATAAGATGAGTTAGAGATATAAGTTATTCACAAATAAGTAATAGAGAACCAAAGAAAAACTTACCTAACTAAAATGCTAATTAACAAATATAGGAAATGAACCTAGAAACTTAATAACAAAGTAGATATGTTATTATAGTTTCATACATATATTGAGATTGTAAATTCATAAAAATAGATTACTTGGACTTGGCCTTGGTACCGGATCAGTACCACCAGCTCAGGACGACAAGTGAGTACATTCTCTGATTGTCTTTTTGATAGTTTTTATAACACATGTTTAGTGATGCTTTACTTGATTCTCGACATGCTTGTTACACGGAGTAGTATTATATGGATCTCCAGTCATGATATATTGCTTCTAACTTTTACCATGTAGTCTGTGAATATCGTTCTCGTATTTCTTGTGATCCATGATATATGGTCGTGACTTGGATCCATGTATAGTAGTAAGAAGGGAAAGTACTAAGTAGATATGTGATCAGACCATGTAATCTGTCTATTTAGACCATGGGGATAGCTAATCATGCACTTCACGTATGATTGAGCCAAGTCCCAAATTATACCGTGTGGTAGTAGTTATCCAGACGATCACGTTTGGTACTTCGACACACAGATAGTTGTTGTCATCTTCTTTCACTCCATATTGTTGTTGTATGTCATATTTATTCATGATTTCTCATTTTAGTCTACTTGCCATACCATGATATCAATTTTACTTGTTCATTATGTATTATATTTCTATTCTTCTTTTATAGTCTCTATCATGTATTGGAATTGCTTTCATTGAATTATACTCGTTCTATTCCTGACTGGATAAACATTTTGGGTGACTATGATGAAGATGTGTACCCTACCTATTACGGACCACCGGAGAATGTTATAGCTGAGCCTTGTCTTGCCCTTCAGGAAGATTAGGGAGAGTTAGCAGCACATAACCTGGTTGCGACTACTTAGTTTAGATTAGATTTTTGATTGGATTTGTCTCCAGATTTATTAGACAAATTGAGTATTTGTCATTTGGACCTAGTACTTGTTTTTGGAGAATATTATTGAACTATGGACTGGTGACTATCATTTCTCTTTGGTATAATTCTATCATGCATTTATCTTTCTTAGTGCATGTGATCGAGTATTGATTGTTTTCCTGCCTAGAGGAGTTGAGATATTATTGCATGTTTAGAATATATTTTATGGGTATTATACAACGTTCCATCACCGACTCTGCGGTGTAGGCTGAGTGTGCCCACGACTCTGCGGTGTAGGCCGAGTGTGCCCACGATCAAAATTTTGGACAACCTCTGTTAAATCAACATCTTCATGCATTTGGAAGAGATTGCAGACAATTCCTGGACAACAATGTGTATTGGTCCATTAGGGATAAGTCTGTGTTAATATCTGGACAGAGCCTTGGGTGATATCTAGGACAAATTTCAGAGTTCTAGGTGTCACGATCCGCACCCGCTTTTTCGGATACGAGACGTGTCCAATCCAGCCTACGCCGTAGAGTCGACGGTAGAACACTGTCAAGCCCGCAAGAAATAAATGCTCAAAATATCACATTTACTGCTTATTCATATTTCTAAGTTTACAACAGTTACAACATTTATATTTAAAGAAAATACAAAATTTTACAATTAATGAAATTGAAACAACTGTTATCTATTTCTAGTTTTCTGTCTGCAAGTACACCCGAAGTCGTAGATCGACGAACGATCAATCCTACGCTGTAAAATCTCCTCGTGAAGCGGCCTCCTTGGCCGCTGTGGTTGCTGTTGCTGTCGCACGGCGGCGGCATCCTTGGCCTCCGGCGACCCGTGCGGCCATGCGCCGTGGTCCAGGTCGGCGCGCGCACACTGGATAAGGGGCACGCAGGGGTCGACGGAGGGTAGTTAGGGTTTTAGTGTCGTTCTCCCCTCCTCTCGATTGTACGTATAAGTATCAGATTTATAGGGTCGGCTCTGTTTGGTTCTCTCGGGTTCGCACGGTATGGGGGTGCCCAGCTCGGGCTCAGCTGGACTGGCCCTGTGGGGGCTGGCCGGGCTTGGGATCAGATCAGGTGGGTTCGGCTGTGTTCGGGATTGTTTAGGCTTCGGGTTTGTTTGGTTAGGTTGGGATCTCCTGGCTGGCTTGTGGGCTCGGGTTTAGGGGGGATTATAAGGGCTGGGCTGCCACTGCTGGGCCCAAACTGTTGGGGGAGTTTTTTTAGTTCTTTTTCTTATTCTATTCTATTTGAAATAACTATGTATATATATTTATACATACAAATATATGTATACATATATATATTTATATATATACACCTGCACATATATATTTATATACATTTATACATACATACACACATATTATGTTATATATTTATATATACGTACACGTATTTATATATATATATATGTATATATGTATATATACATATATATATATATATATATATATATATATATGTATATATATATATATATATATATATATATATATATATATATACATTTATACATGTATATATATATATATATATATATATATGTATATATATATATTTATATACATTTATACATACATACACACATATTATGTTATATATTTATATATACGTACACGTATTTATATATATATATATATATATATATATATATATATATATATATATATATATAT
The DNA here is from genome assembly GCA_029216955.1 of Iris pallida. Taxonomy (NCBI): domain Eukaryota; kingdom Viridiplantae; phylum Streptophyta; class Magnoliopsida; order Asparagales; family Iridaceae; genus Iris; species Iris pallida. The sequence goes on from JANAVB010025798.1 coordinate 4,586,310, forward strand.
ATATATATATATATATATATATATATATATGTATATATGTATATTTATATATACGTACACGTATTTATATATATATATGTATATATATTTATACATACATACACACGTATTATATTATATATTTATATATACGTACACGTATTTATATATACATATTTATATATATATATATATATATATATATATATATATATATATATATATATATATATATATATATATATATATATGTATATATATATATATATGTATATATATATATATATATATATATATATATATATATATATATATATATATATAAATATTTTAAAAAAAAGAAATATATATATATATATATATATATATATATATATATATATATATATATATATATATATATATATATATACAAGGTATTATATGTATTCATATATACACATACTCACCTATTATATTAATATTTGTATTTACATACACATACACGTATATAGTATATATATTTACATATAAATGCATACGTGCACATATACATATATATAATATATATACGCATGAATTGTAAATCACATTATAACAATTTAATATAACAATCAAATATAATAATTAATTATTTATAAAATCTAAAAATCACAATTTAAATAAAATATTTAAAAAAATATCCGAAAATGGGAGCTACAAATCTACCCACCTTAAAAATAATTTCGTCCTCGAAATTCAACTCATAAACATACCTACAATTCAAAAAAATAAATAGAATAAATCCACTATTACCACAATCTTTTTAAATTTAATTTCTCAGAAATATTTATACCTCCTCCTGGCCATTTCGTAATTCCGAATACTGGAGAACTTTTACCCACCTTTGGTCACACTACTCCATCAAATCTTCTGTCGCTACAACTTTATAATCTTCCAACTAACTGCTAAAATTTCTACCAATAGATATCTACTGTACATGGCATATATAATCCTCTCTTATCTATCAAGCAACCCAAAATTTAACAAGCAACAAATTTACACAAGTAGCTAAGAAATATTGATAAACTCTAATAAGCATGACTATTCGTCGCTCCGAAATAGGGAGGATAGGAAGATAAGGCAGAATAATCGGGAGCAACTGTGAAGTTTCAAGAGCAGTTGAGAGTATCCAATGTTACAGATAGAAAGGAAGTTTATGAACCATTGCCTTATTTGCTAGATTGGGCTACTCTAGTTCAGTCACTTGCTACGTCGAAGGGCACTTGTTTCTTAGAGGGGCTTGCAATCCGTGCAATACAGAAATTCTGTTCTCGGAGTTCTAAACGTCCCAAAATAGGACTGAATTTGAGAAATCAAGATTGTAATCTTTTCCGTGGTTATCTAAACACACGAGAAAGGGATAAAGGTGCACTACAAGATCGTCTCACGACTTCCAGGTAAGGGTTACGAATGTCTCCACAGTCTAAGAGGTGGGGACTACATAATAGGTATATGGACCTATTTAAATTAGTTCGGTCTTATAGTCCAAATACGGTGGTATGCATGGATGGGTTCTACTCGGTTCTCTATTTGGACATCAGTCGTTGGTTGGATGAACGTTGGGTTTCAATCTATATGGATTAGACAAGATCCCAATGATAAAACTCTTCCTACTAGATTAGAGTATCCTAGAATAGGTTTCTATCCAAGGGTTGAGCTAGTTGCCTGTCAGGTTAGTTAGCTAGGTCCTTCAAGCCCAAAAATGCGCCTTCAGTGACCTTTGTTTTTAAGTAGCACATGAGGCCTCAATTGGGTGGCACACTAGTAGCATGTGCGTAGTGGGCTTCGAGTAGATCACAACCATATATTGGGTCGAGTGAACTGAGTCAAGGTTGAGGTTCTAGTGAAAGTCAGAAAGTATACCGGTGTTGTGGTAAGGGTTATAGCTAGTCCTTTTGACCTAAAAATCGTACCATAGAAATAGAGTATAAGAGGACGTGTTTGAGTGGGACATAATATACCTATATGAAAGTGGACTCGTCTAGATCTTGTATATGAAATTTGTTGGAAGGTAACAGCTGGTCTAGTGCTCCGAATATTAATGTCACGGCCGGGGACACAAAATGATCTAAACGAAAAGTGGAAGTCCATGGGGCACTAACCATCATTCTAATGGAAAAATTATTCTAACCAATCGGTAATCCTCACATATCTCAACATTTTTGAATGCTTATAGTCTACCCAGCTTAAAAGCTAGGATATGGTTTTAGGAATAATAGGATTAGAAGGATTTCAAAGTCTGAATATTGTACCTCGACTCTTATTAATAAAGAATAAGGCATGGCGTAACGGATACCGTAGATATAAGTCATGTCAAGGATCGTTCCTCAATAAATGGAGAACGAGTGTGTACAATGACACATGGTCGATAAAATAGAACGATCTACTCGTCTAGTATACAAGAGTTATCGACAGGATAACCAACTCTAAGATACATCATATAAAAAGATTTCTAACAACTGAGTAGTCAATTTTTATTTATGTCAAACTTGCCAGACTATTGTCACAAGGGTTCTAGTTAAAGCAAGCTTCAAACAAATAATTTAGAGGCTCACAGCATTTGGTCTCTTGAGAATAGGTAGTCTCCTAGGTTGGCATTGGATCAAGAGAAAGATCATAATCATTCTCGATCTCTAATGACTAAAAGATCAAGATAGTAGGTTTAGTGTCGAAGGGATGACGAGTAACTCAAGACAAGGTTCCAGTCACAGGGCTGGCCGATGGTAGCTATACTTGCGTATACGACTATCATGGCCATGCCCATGGGATACTCTGTGTCCATCTACCAATTACAAGCTTTCGTCTTTCCAAATCAGTGAAAGACAAAACAATAGGGTTCAAGGGAGATGTCATTGAACATAATTAAGTGATTCAAAGGTAGATGTATAATTCAAGAGAAATTATCAAAGCAGTCGCGGATGAGATCCTGGAGACATCTACATCTCAATCCACGTAGGATAATTAGATGAAGAGCGAACCAAATGCATCATGGTTGATCAGACCATAATACAATGGTTCTGATTAGATAATATGTTAGTGGGCGTCCCCAATAAACATACGTCTTGAATCAAGCTCAATAAAAGAGTAAGCTTGCAAAAACTAGGCTGTAATAGCAGCATTGGTCAAGAGAGTCAAAATATAAATATGCGAGATTTTGAAATGAGGCACAATTGGTTCGGGTTTTGAGAGAATCAAAGCCTTACCTGGTGTTCTTGCTTATATAGGCATCCAACTATCTTCTATGGTATCCTAAACTTGTAATCCCGTCTGAAGTCATTTTACCGAGGATTATGCCTCGTCCGTATATTCTGGCTATGGTAAACCCTTGGTTCCGTGGTTCAGACGTGATCAACTATCAGGTACTCTACCTTATATTGACACAAGGGTATCTAAGATCTAAAGAGGTCAAGAGGACATAGTTTTAGCAATGTTCCATAAACTATGGTTCTACGAAAGGATTTTTAATTCTGGGGGTTGTGCCTTGCCAGTGCGCTGCTGGCTGCAGTGAACCCACGCTCTCCGCTCTCAGGTAATTGGCGACAGTGCGCTGCTGTCTTGTAATCGCAGTCGTTTAATTACTCTAACTATATTCCTAAGACTTCAAGGAGTTGCCAGAGTTTCAAACTAGTTGACTATGATAGAAAGTGTAATATCTGCCTATAAGTCTCAACCCTTAAAGTAAAAGGCTGGTCGAAAGGAAATATCTGAAGACAAATGAAGTAAGAACATCCTAATCTTTATTTCATATATATTTCAAATAGTTGAGGGAAAAACTTTGAACCAATTCTACCTCAAGGTTTGTATATGAATAACAGAATCAGAAATTATAAACCAGTTCTTTACAACAAAATAGAATTTAAAACATGCAATTCTAACTTATGATATAAGATTTATATCTAAATAAGAAAATTGAACATTTTATCAAAATTAATGCCTTAATTCTAGGCAAGACTAACATACCAAGCGAATAGTATATCCACATTGAATCATATTGTCATATCAAAAGTAATAGTGTACCTACAGGGATCTAGCAAGCTATCTAAATTGCATGGCCTATCTAATAACCTTAACTACCCAACGGTCAATTTGAATAAGGGACTCCTAGTCCTAGTTATTCTCCTAAATTATTTTAATCCTAATTATGAATGTGCATTTCCTGGGCGCAGGCTCGCAATGGTACGATTAACTTAAGTACCATCACGAGTTCGCAATCTTTTGCGAAAACGGGCCTGCATGGGCCACCACAAAAACTCGTCACGACCCGCACCCGCTTTTCCGGATACGAGACGTGTCCAAGCCAGCCTACGCCGCAGAGTCGATGGTAGAACGCTGTCAAGACCGCAAGAAATAAATTCTCAAAATATCACATTTTCTGCTCATTCACATTTCTAAGTTTATTACAACAGTTACAATATTTATATTTAAAGAAAATATAAAATTTTATAATTAATGAAATTGAAACAACTGTTATCTATTTCTAGGTTTCTGTCTGCAAGTACACCCGAATCTCCCAAGCTAAGTGAAGCCACAGCTAACCTAAAAAATGATGGTTTCTAGTCAGGAATGGAACAAGTACACAAACCGACGGCAATACGAAAACACAATAGAATTAACAAGACATAAAAATAACATATGAGATATAAAAACTGGAAAGTACTGATGACATGGCACGATGGAAAAGCAAAGGAAAAATAAATAAAAGACATCTACCTATGTGGTGTGAAATATCTGTTTCGACATGTGAACGGCTAGGGGGTAAATTCGGCACCCTGCACGTGTCGTGTGTAGCTGCTATTCTCCACGAAAGACACGGGAGATAGTTCTGGATAGTCCACATGTCTACTAAGATATTTTCCCTCCCGACTACTCCGTGTGACGAACGTGTCAACAAGAAGCAAGATATATGTATAAACATAAAATGAGAAGACTACTATGAATCGAAAGCAATCAGAAAGTGTACTTGTCTGAGGTCCTTAGCTGGTGAAACAAATAATACCATACCACTCAATGAGCCACAATCAGTCAACACATGCAGAAGTCTCCAGATGCTGAAATAAATATTATCAACGTTCTCAGAATAGTCAAATTAGCTAGAATTGCCTGTCCTTAAGTCCAATTCTAGATACAGGGGCAAAACGGTAATTTCGGATCAAAACGGTGTCCGCCGTTGGACCCGCTTTGCACCGAAAAGTGTGCAACGGTCTCTAAAGTCGTCAAACTATATGTTAACATGTCCAGTTTTTCGATACGAACCCAACCGTATGTCCAAAGTTGGATTCCGGCGGACCGTGCACAAAATTGCCCGTTGAGTCGGACCGTGGGGCCCGCAAAACGGCGGTCCAAACAACTGTCTCAGAATTGGACCAAACTTGGCATACAAGACCAAAAAAATGATACGGTCGTATTGGGGTAAGTTTTGTCTCAATCTGACGAACGTACACAACGTAATTGAGAAGTTTGCACAGGAGCCGATACGATAAATTTTGACGAATTCGCATCAAATTCGTCGCGCACACGCGACCAATTTGAATTCCGTCAAAGTCCACACGTCCACGAAGCCGTTATGCATCTTTCGATGCTTTCGGTTCGCGACCAAGTCGCCCGGTTTGACGGGACGCACGTGGTATCAGAGGGTTTTCTAAGTTTTGGACAGTTTTAAAAATAGGTTTTTCTCGAACTTTGAAGATAGTTTAACAACAATTTAATTGATGAAAAATAAATCTATAAATGGGGTTGTCATCTCGTATATGTTATCAACAGTCGCGTTCAAATAGATTTCCTATACGGTCGAGGAATCGACGATTATACGCCTTCCAAAATGCCCTCATGACAGTTCGTTCAGGTTCTGTTTTTACAGGTTTTTCCTGAACTTTCAGGAATTATTACGATTTATCTAGGGAAAACCAAACAATTGTAATTGAAGGGGTTGATAGAGGGTTAAGTTGTGTTCGTACCCAAAGTCGTAGATCGACGAACGATCAATCCTACGCTGTAAAATCTCCTCGTGAAGCGGCCTCCTTGGCCGCTGTGGTTGCTGTTGCTATCGCACGGCGGCGGCATCCTCGGCCTCCGGTGACCCGCGCGGCCACGCGCGGTGGTCCAGGTCGGCGCGCGTGCACTGGGGAAGGGGCGCGCAGGGGTCGACGGAGGGTAGTTAGGGTTTTAGTGTCGTTCTCCCCTCCTCTCGATTGTACATATAAGTATCGGATTTATAGGGTCGGCTCTGTTTGGTTTTGTCGGCTCTATTTATATACATTTATACACACACACACACACACACACACACACACACACACACACACACATATATATATATATATATATATATATATATATATATATATATATATATATATATATATATATATATATGTACAAGGTATTATATGTATTTATATATACACATACTCACCTATTATATTAATATTTGTATTTACATACACATATATATATATATATATATTTTATATATATATATATATATATATATATATATATATATATATATATATATATATATATATATATATATATATGTTCGCACCCAGAATACAGCATCCTCCGAGCAGAGATTGCCGAGATCAACATGCAGGTCGACGACGCCTCACCACACGAAAAGCAAAATTCAGGCACTCCTGGTATGCGGAAAGTGACCGTCTTCCTGGCGCAGTCTATGGTTGCGTTGCACGGCCCGAGCCAATCCATTCCCAGAATGATATCGAAGTCCTTCATATCTAGGACTATCACGTCAAGACCGATCTTTTGACCGCCGATACAGATAATCCCGTCGGCGCAAGCTAAATTAGTGAGTATTGGTGTGCCCGAAGGTGTGCTTACACTAAGGTCGAGGTCTAACGATATCATCGGAAATTTGTGCTCGGCGACAAAGTCCGCCGATATAAAACTATGCGAAGCACCTGAATCAAATAGTACACGAGCAGGCACATTATTGAAACTAAGTATACCTGTCACGACCGTATCTGACGCAAGTACTTCATCTCGAGTCATGGCGTAGACGCGGCCCTGGGCATTGGGGCGACGGTCTTGGCCATTTTGCGGTACAGGTTGGTGGGCTCGAGGCGCTGGGACTTGATTCCCTGGACGGTATTGCTGGGGAAAAAAAAAAAAAAAAAAAAAAAAAAAAAAAAAAAAATATATATATATATATATATATATATATATATATATATATATATATATATATGTGTGTGTGTACAAGGTATTATATGTATTTATATATACACATACTCACCTATTATATTAATATTTGTATTTACATACACATACACGTATATAGTATATATATTTACATATACATGCACATACACATATATATAATATATATACGCATGAACTGTAAATCACATTATAACAATTTAATATAACAATCAAATATAATAATTAATTATTTATAAAATCTAAAAATCATAATTTAAATAAAATATTTAAAAAAATATTCGGGAAGGGGAGCTACACTAGGTAACCCGGGTGCTCATATGCAGGCATCCATAGTTAGTGATCATCTGATTTCTCCAGACACTAACACATGGAAGTGCAGAACTTATTCAAGAAATATTCCCACTCCAAGAAGCTACTGCTATTCTTCAACTGCCTATGCTGTGAATAAACACCTTTGATGAGCTAATCTGGACTAACTCCTAAGGGTCTGCTTGGCAATTATGGGGGGTAGCGGTTATGAGGTGTTTTTAGAGTACCGGTTATGAGCGGTTATGAGGGGTCCGGTTTTGGATGGTTTTTAAGTAGCGGCTTTTAAACCAGTCCAATCCATGCTTGGTAATTCACTAAAGAGCGGTTCTGAAAGTTTTTTACACGAATAAATTAAATAGGGAAGGGTATCGGTAGTTATAATTATATCTATTTTTGTGAGGATATAAATGGAATAAAAAAATAAAGCCGCTCAAAACCCGTCGATTTGGGGTGTTTACAAAGCCACCCAAAAATACATTACACCGGTTTTGGGGGATTTTTGAGCCGACGAAAACCAGTGCCTCAAAAAAATTAACAAGCAAGGGTTTTCATAACCGGTCGGTTCAAAAACACCCCAAAACCGGTGAAAACACCATTACCAAGCAGACCCTAATGGTTCTCTTAATGCCAAATCAGTCTATAAGCTTATATATGACAGACATACTCTTCATCACCGTGATAATTCACATAGTCAGTTTAAAGATTGGAAAGGCTTCAGGCAAACGCATAAAATATGCCCACGAGTTCAACTATTTGCATGGAGAGCTGCAATCAACAATTCAATTGCCACTGGAGAGAATATTCATAGGAGAATGATAACAACCAATCCTATGTGCCAATTGTGCAAGGCAAACTGTGAAACTCTAAGCTAGACCACTTATTGTTACATTGTTCAATCACAGGTGAGAGTGGAGGAGGCTGCCTTCAATTCATCAAAGGTTTCATCCACTACTATCCATTCACAGCATGATTCAAGAGCTCTTCTCCAAAGGTTTCATCCACTACTATTCATTCTACTTAATATTTCAGAACATACCTATAAACTATGATAATGTTTCCAAGTGGGCAACAACTCTCCAAAGCAGGGTCGACCCTGGCCCAGGGTAGCCAGTGCGACCGTCCAGAGCCCACGCACCATAAGGGTCCCAAAAATTAATTTAAACATAAATATATTAATAATCTTACATTTAAAATAGAACTAGTATGTGCCAAGAACATTTTTAACATAAATTAGTTGTAGTGTGTCGGTTATTATGTTAGACTTATATATGAGACGTCATTTCTTCAATTCTTTGAATCAATATTTTTTTAATTAACTTTTATTTTAAATTTTTTTATATTATGTATGAGGGTTTATTTTGGAAGCTCGTCATAGGCTCCCATGAGCTAAGGGCCGGGCCTGCTCAAAATTTCATATGAAGCAGCGTATCAGCAAATTAGAATACATAATGAACAGACCCCAAGTGCTCAACCAATTGAATAATGGCAACCACCTCCAAGCAACTTCTGGAAGATAAATTTTGATGGAGCCTATTATGATGGTAATATGTCGGATGCTGATGTCCCTAACTCTGGGTCTGAAAATCTGCAAGAGAGAAAGAATCGAGAGTTTGATGACAGAGGGAGACAACGAGATCATTATAGTTCAGATAAATCAGAAGGAAGCTGAGATCTTATGTAAAATAAGAAATGTTATTGCTACTGGGAGGTTATTTTCTAAAGATTCAAGTGGTAGCTCGACAAACAAATGAACCTGCACACAGAGTGACAACAGATACTCTTTCAAGTGGACTCTATCCATGTAACAATGTTTACAATGACATCCCTTTGTGTATCATGGAGATTATCGGAAAGGATATGTCAAAACTAAGTTCCAATTCTTAATTGATTTTTTTTTTTTTTTGAACTCAAAAAAGAAAAAATCTGAGTTGTATCCCACTTTATTTATCCATATTCAAGGTACACCACACCTAATTATCATAATGTAAGGTACCCCCACTTTTGACAGAAACCGTCTACCACTGAAGGTCAACTACTTTGACCATTTTTTTGATAAAAATACCCTCCTCCTCCATTATCTTCTTCCCCCACATGCTATATACCCAGCCTCCCCCCACCCATACACATACCCCCCCTACACACCCCCCCCACCACCACCACGACGCATTGCCCCACAGGCTACCTCCTTCCAGCCTCGTACACGCCCCTCGCCGCTTCCCCCCCTTCGCTGCGCTCCCCCGTCGGCTGTCCCCTCCCAGACCCGTGCGTGCCTTTTGCCCGTGCGCGCCCTCTCGCGCAGGGGCGGCAGCAGAGCAGCGGCTGTAGCGCCCCGCTTTCGATAGGCGACGGACTTCATAATATGCTTGCGCCGAGTCGGATTGGCCGAAAACTTAGATGGCAATCTGACTCGATCGCTAAGCTTGGTAAACGATAACACCTTGCGGCATCGATCAAATCGATTTGGACGGATGTTACGAGAATCGATCCAACTAATGGAATGACTTCTGTTGGAATAAGTACTAGATGCAGCGGACTGCGTCTCGGCGAGTGAGCTCTATATAAGAGTCCCTTCGACGGGACCGGACCGCTGTATGGTTTTCTTGGAGCTTTTGCTGCTGGGTTTTGATGAAGTGCTTTCACGTCATTTTCCTGGATGCAATTACAAATTTCGAAGCGAGAGAAAAAGAAGGAATTCTAACAAAGTGTTGGTGCCATTGCAGGAGCTCGCGTAACTAAAGCTTGACGTTGCGAAGCACTTCGACGATCGGCATGAGCAAAGATATCGGTGGGTGATTCGGCCCCTTCTTTTCTACTCTGTCCCGCAAACAAATTCCTTGCCTCGAATTCATTCAATTCGAACGATGCCAAGTTAATTGCATGCCAATCCACTAAGATTAAGAACTCGGGAAAAACGTATCGATTTAGAGTAATCTACTTTGAAAAATGCAAGTTTCTCACATAAACCAGAAAGTTTAAGGTTCTAGTAAAAAGATAGACTATTTCACGTGCTACAAAATAATATGAAACGTCGATCGTGGGTTATGATGCCTCGGACAATTTCGTGCCTACGGGAAGCTAAATCGGGAGTACGACTTTGGGGAAAATGAATCGTTGCATGAGTTGGAGGAAAATGATAATGCCGTTCAATACTGTCCGTGCTATACAAAACTGTTGTATATATTAAACTGTTCACGCATTGACATGGTCATGGACAGCTTGTGCACAAGTTGATTTTTCTCGAATCGGTATCCGGGGCATCGGAATCGAATCGACCTAGGGGGAATGAATAATCGTGCTTCGGCACTGATGCATTGCGGGACCGTCAGTCAGGCTTGCAACCTAGACTGAACGGGCCAAAATACCGTTGAGATAGTCCCACGTGATGTGTAACATCAATGACCGCACATATAAGATAGTAGCATGCTCACCTATTGTCTTATGCAGGTGTAAATATTATTTTTGTTTTCATGCAGGGACGAGCATGGCCGTGGTAAAAAATGTAATAAACTGCTATGTTTCACTGTATGCTTTATTACTCTAAGATGGCTATCGATATGAACTGAATTCATTTAGTTCTAAATAGAAAGACAACTCTAAAGCATGTCTATCTTAACAATCAGAGTCGGTTTAGACGAGTGAGTTCGTCTCGTCCACTTAGCAAGTGTGCTAATTCCCTCCCCCAATTTTTCCAGATACGGCGGGCGCTCTAAACTAAACTGAAGCTGAAGTGTGGAGAGGCATTTTGAAGCTCTTTCTATGCTGAAGTATTTTGAAGCCAATTTAATCGACGACTTATGTATAAAGGGGCGAATGTATGGGACAACAAGCGTTAGTTCAGGCAGCTTGTCGAATGTATTTTTTTCCGTTTTCAATCAATATAGCCGTAACGGCATCCAATGTAATTACGACTTGCAGTTCCTTGTAAGCTATGAATAAAAAGCAAATTTCTATCTTCCTATACTGCGTCTTATATTCTGATGTGATTTATGAAGTTTCAACTTGGTGTATTAATATGAAAAGTAACGTGACGTTCTTGCCTTGTACGAGTACAATTCCAGACTCGTACAACATCATGCCTTAGCGAGGACGATCAAATCGGCAAAATAACACCGGGGACGAACAGTTTGTCGACTCGGGGCGTGATAAATTGGTATCAGAGCACAGTTATATTTCTTCAGATTTTCGAAAGATGTTTTATTATTGGAATGTCCATTGCGATAGCTCGATTGAATGCTTGTCGACATGTTGCGTGAAATAAAAGTTCCATACAGGTAAGCCCGTAGATATTTTTGAAAAATACTAATGGGTTTACTCTGTTTTGTAGGAATGACTAAGAAAAAGAACAATACCGGCACAACAACCCAAACCGTAGATAGTACGTCGAGCACAAAAAGTACTGGTCCTAGCGAGACGACTATGGAGAAAATGCTACAGTTGATGGAACTGCAATAGCAACAGCTTCAAATGCAATTCAAAGTCCAATTTGATGCGCAGCAGAAGCAGATAAATGCCCTGACTCAGATAGTGAGCAAGATGACGGGCAATACCAAGGCAACGGATGTGGTACCCGAGGAGAAGCAAGGTGATCAAAATGAAGACGAGGAAGAAGAAGCTCAACCGCAAATAAAAAATTCTTCTTCCTTGTTCAAGGCAAAGGAGTTCCGCAAAATGAATCCACCAAAATTTAACGGCCGAGCAGAGCCTGATGTGATCGTGAGGTGGCTCGCGAAGATTGAGGACCTATTTAATCTGCTTAGCATTGAAGGGTCCCAGAGGGTAACTTGTGCAACGTTACAGCTGCAACTGAGGACTTACGACTGGTACGCAGCTAAGAAGCAGGAAATCTACGAAGCCGATACAGACGCCACGATTTCCTGAAAAATATTCATGGAAGCTTTTCTCGAACAGTACGTTCCTTGTGCCGTCCGTCATAAAAAAGAAGACGAGTTCATGATGCTGCGACAAGGAAATATGTCAGTCGACGATTATGACTCGAGCTTCTCGAAACTGGCAAAGTTTGTCGGCGCCTTCATGCCCAACAAGGAAGCATGGTGTGAACGCTTCCAACAAGGCCTAAACGACGAACTGCGAAGGGACGTCATGAATCAAAGGTGTCAAACATACCGTGAATCCTATGATGCCGCTCTAGATAGTGAGTGTATCTTTGGCCGTATGTCGCATAGAGGCATCCGTAACCACTTCAACAAGCGTCCTAACGACGCTGGGGGATCGGGAGTATCAAAACGTCCGAACAGATTTGATGACCGAGGCCATGGCGGACAACACTGCAGTAGGTACGGTAGGTGTGGGCACCGAACCGTCGATTGCATCACGAGATCTTGCTACAAGTGTGGCGAGGTAGGCCATATAGTTACATATTGTCCGCAAAAAGTTCCAAATTAACCCAACTCACCAAGGAACGTGCCGAATCAACATAAAGCGCCTATACTGCAAGGCGCAAATGCGGTGCCCGTCAACCCGCAGAATCAACACCACGGAGCTCAAGACCGAGTTTATGCCTTAACTCGGGATGAGGCGTTCGCGTCCGATACTGTTGTAACAGGTATATTACTCTAAAAAAATATACATGTACGAGTACTATTCGATTCGGGTGCGACGCATAGCATTATATCTGCTGATTATGCGAAAAAAATAAAATAACCATGCAATCACTAGATATGAATATTAGCGTTAGCACTACGTCAGGAGTCGATATTCCTGCGAACTTTATTTGTAGGGATGACCATATTTGCATCAGGAGAAGAAATCTATCCTTGGATGCCGTCGTACTAGACATCAAAGAGTACGACATAATCCTGGGCATGGATTGGTTGGGCGCTTGTCATGCAACGATCGAGTGTACGAAGAAGAGAGTGGTGTTTCGTCTTTCTGGCTAGACAGAGTTCTCATATTCGTGCGGTACGGTCTCGAAGATGGCAATGATGGTATCGACAATCTCGGCGAGGCGTATACTGTTGGCCCATTCCATGGTCACACCCGATTTTGATAATCAACTTATACTTTAGTCCATACACAAAATATAGAAAATGCTGCTAACTATTTCAGGACACATGAAATCTTATTCAACGGACGATGTACTGCATAAATCCAAGCGTCAAAGTCATCAAAAATTCTGAAGACTCTTTTCTACTTTTATTCTGTATTTTTACACTTTATTGAGTCTAGGAATTTCCTTGTAAAATCAAGTATGGTATTACTGGCTTAGGGTTAAAATTATTCTCCTTCTCTAAACCTATTTTTACCCTTCATATTTTCGATTACAAATATTTCAAAAATGTATTTCGAAAATATTCCTTTTTAAATGATTTTACAAATTACCAAAAACATGTTTGTAAACTGTTTTTACAAAAGAATTTTATTATATCTCCTGACAGAACTCCTAGCCGAGTTCGGCCCGAGTTCGGCCCGAACTCTGACCGAGTTCGGTCAGTTTGTATTCAAACTTTAGTTGCCTCCAAATCTGCGAGCAACGTCTATTTTGCGAGATATTTGCATCCGAACTCTGTCCGAGTTCTGCCCGAGTTCGGTTGGTGAAAACACCTATAAATAGAGAAGAACTTTTCATTTCAAAACATCAATTCATTCTTCATTCTCTTCTCTATCCATTCAAGTGTTTTCTAGTGATCTAAAAGTTTCAAATCTCACCTATACTTCTCTTAGCCAAAAGCCAGTACTATCAGATTTGATTTAGAAATCTTTTGGTTATTCAGAGTTGTAAAGAGGTCGTCAAGTTTCAACAACAAGTTCTCGTTGTGGAGCTGGTCGTGCGCTCGTCACTAAGCACGGTGTATGTTGGAGTTGGTCGTGCACTCGTCAACAAGCACGGTGGTGTAAGAGTTGCAAGCACTCAGTTAAAGCTTGTGCCTTTAGTGGATTAACATCGAGCAAGAGTACTCGAGACTGGATTAGTCCTCTCAGAGGGATACCAGTATACATCGCTGTGTTACTGAGTTTGAATCTCCTATCTTTATTTACTGCTCTTACATCATTGCCATAGTTTAATTTTTAATTGGTGATTTTATTTCCGCTGCACACACGCACTCTATTCACCCCCCCTCTAGAGGTGATCAACGATCCTACAATTGGTATCAGAGCGGGTTATATTCTTATATAACATATCCTAGAGAGTATATATATGGCAGCCGTGAAATCTATATTCAACGGTGAAGGGCAATCCACAAATAGACCTCCCCTATTTGATGGAACAAACTATACATACTGGAAAACACGTATGACTTTCTTTCTAAAGTCTCTAGATTTTGATTTATGGTCAATAGTCATTGATGGGTATAAGAAACCACCACCTACTGTGGTTGAAGGTATTCTTATGGAAAAGACGCATGACAAGTACACCGATGCTGAAAAAGCAAAGGCTAGTCTTGATGCTCGAGCCATCAATGCACTATTCTGTGCAATTGACAAAACCGAGTTCAATAGAGTTTCTACCTGCAAGACGTCTCATGAAATTTGGAAACTCCTTGAGGTAACCCATGAAGGGACTTCCCAAGTCAAGGAATCCAAAATCAGTAGACTGACTCAGGAATATGAATCTTTTAAAATGAAACCTGGTGAGTCAATTACACAGATGTTTACTCGTTTCCTTGATATAACTAATCCCCTTCAATCTCTTGGTAAAGATTACAGCAACCATGAGAAAATCAGAAAAGTGCTGAGGGCTCTAACAAAGAACTGGAATCCAAAAGCCACAGCAATCATTGAAGGAAACGATCTCACCACGATGACTCTAGAAACACTAATGGGCAAATTGATGACTCATGAGCTCGACTTGCAAGACTTTGAAGAGGCCACACCAAAAGAAAAGACGATCGCCTTCAAAGCTCAAGCAAGAAAATCAACCTGCAATGACTCAGATGAAGAATCATCAAGTGGTGATGAACGTGCCTTACTTATGAAGAACTTCAAGAAATATCTAAAGTTCACAAGCAGAAAGAAGAAAGACATCCAAGAAAGCAATGAAGACGAGACTATATGCTTCAGATGCAAGAAATCAGGGCACATGAAGAGGGACTGTCCAGCTACCAAGAAGAGCAGTCCATATGATCGATCAAGATCAAATAGAAGATCCACATCTGGCCGAAAGTATGCCAACACAAGCATCTGGCACGAGAGTGATGCCAGTGACTCAGAAGAAGAAGACAGACCCTGCAGCAATACAAATGTTTGTCTTATGGCATTCGAAAAGGTATCATCTAATCCTCTGTTTGATGATTTTACTTTTGATGAACTAGAGACTGCCTTTAGCGATTTACTTGAAGATCACAAAACTGTGCTCGACAAGTATAAGCAATCTCGAAAAGAGATTAAGGCACACACAGCCGAGATAGCTAGATTGTCTAATCTACTTGAAGACATAAAAGAGACATCTACTACCGGTAACACGGAAGAGATAGCCAAACTTAAAGTAGACTATCATGAGGCTATCCTCAACATTGAAAAGAAAGAAGAGGACTATGTCAAAATACACAAACTTTATGACATAGAGAAGAAGTTGCACCTAGTAACTGAGCAAAGACTCCTTGATATGACTGCAAGATACGAAGAGTCTGTAGCGATTTCTAAAAAGTTAGAAATCAAGTTGGTCAAACAGGCAATACCTGTGACACAGCCCAAGATTAGTCCTAATGCAAAGCATACACCAAAAAGGACTAAACACAAGAAAGCACAGAGGAAACACGAACACTATTATGCTTTCACTTATAGGTTTTCCAAACAGAACAAGCCTGCAAACACAGTTTATTCTACTAAACTGACTTGCACATATTGTGGTACACACGGTCATATATCACAATACTGTATGGCAAGAAAGCTTGTTGATAACCATACTCTAGTTTGGAAACCTAAAGCTAATCTGAGTGGACCCTTCAGAAAATAGGTACCAAAGGATTCATCTACTTGTTTTGTAGGTGGACCCTCAACCCTCTCATGCTAGAAGCAAGTGGATTCTCGATAGCGGATGTTCGCGACACATGACTGGTGATGCATCTTTATTCGCTACGCTATCGATGAAGAAAGAAGGATACGTCTCCTTCGGAAATAACTTGAGAGGTGATATTATAGGTAATGGTACTGTAGGTATGTCTCCTTATCCAATAATAAAAGATGTTTGTCTAGTAACTGAATTGAAACATAACCTATTGAGTATAAGTCATTTGGCAGATAATGGTTATGGTATCAATTTTGTGAAAGATAAATGTACTATATATGATATGTCATCTGGTGATCCCGTATATAAAGGGATTAGAGAAGACAATATTTATGTTTTCTTTTTGGAGAGTACTAATAATGCAGGAAGGTGCCTAGTAGCCAATCAAGATGAAAGCTGGCTATGGCACATGAGACTAGGACATGCAAACATGGATACTATCTCACGTCTGAACACAAAGAAGTTGGTAAAAGGACTCCCAGAAATTCCTTTCAAGAGAGACATGGTATGTGCTGACTGTGAAAAGAACAAAGCACATAGGTCTTCTTTTAAATCCATCAACGCTGTAAGTACTTCGAGACCTTTGCAGTTGATTCATATGGATTTATTTGGTCCTAGTAGAGTCGCTAGTCTTGGCGGTAAACTCTATGCTTTTGTCATTGTTGATGATTTCTCTCGTTTTACATGGGTTTACTTTTTATCAAACAAAAGTGATGCAATTTTTGAATTTCAGATATTTTGTAAAAAAGTTCAAAACGAAAAAGGCTTCATGATTACTCGTATCCGAAGTGATCATGGTGGCGAATTCGAAAATACTGATTTCAAAAAGTTTTGTGATGATAGTGGATACTACCACGAATTTTCTTGTCCTAGAACTCCCCAACAGAAGGTGTTGTGGAGCGGAAGAACCGTACTCTAAGCGAAATGGCTAGAGTCATGCTTAATCAGCATAATCTTCCTAAATATTTTTGGGCAGAAGCTGTTAGTACAGCCTGTCATATTTTAAATAGGGTGTTAATTCGACCTATATCGAAGAAAACACCATATGAGCTTTGGTTTGGAAGAATTCCAAACATATCTTATTTTAAAGTTTTTGGTTGTCGCTGTTTCATCCTGAACACCAAGGATAACTTGGGTAAGTTCGACTCGAAAGCAGATGACGGGATATTTCTCGGATATGCTGCTAAGAGTAAAGGATATAGAATTTTTAATAAAAGATCTTTGATTGTTGAAGAAAGTATTAATGTCACCTTTGATGAGTTGAATAGTCATAGATCTAGCGACAGTGATGATGAAGATGCACCTACAAAGACAAAGAAGAGTTCTGAAAAAGATCCTACCCAAGAGGCAAGAATTGATAAAAGTTCCGAAGATGCAGGAACTGAGAAGAGCCTTGTAAAAGGTATGGCCCAAAGATTCGAATCATTGAGATTCAAACCGGATCATCCAGAAACTCTCATAATAGGTGATTTATCCAAAGGTGTAAGTACTCGTTCATCTCTTAGAGATTCTGAAGTAGCAGCTAATGTAGCATTTATTTCTCAAATAGAACCTAAGAATGTTGATGAGGCTTTTTCTAATGAATTTTAGATTTCTGCTATGCAAGAGGAACTTAATCAATTTGAGAGAAACCAAGTTTGGGAACTCGTTCCTAAACCTATTGGTCAATCGATAATTGGTACCAAATGGGTGTTCCGAAATAAACTTAGTGAAGATGGTTAAGTTCTACGCAACAAAGCACGTCTAGTTGCACAAGGTTATAATCAAGAAGAAGGAATTGATTATGATGAGACCTATGCTCCTGTTGCTAGACTAGAAGCCATTCGCATGTTTTGCGCTTTTGCTTGTTTTAATGATTTCAAACTTTTTCAAATGGACGTGAAAAGCGCATTTCTAAATGGATTTTTGAAAGAAGAAGTTTTTGTGAAACAACCCCCTGGTTTTGAAGATTTTCAAAAACCTGATCACGTCTTCAAGCTTAAGAAAGCACTTTATGGACTCAAACAAGCACCTCGTGCTTGGTATGAACGCCTAAGCGCCTTCTTACTTGATAATGGTTTTTCAAAAGGCAAGATTGATACTACTCTTTTTATTAAATCTATGAATAATGATATACTTCTAGTGCAAATTTATGTAGATGACATCATCTTTGGTTCTACTAATGAACAACTCTGTCAAGAATTTGCCAAGTGTATGCAGAGTGAATTTGAAATGAGCATGATGGGAGAGCTGAACTTCTTCCTAGGATTGCAAATCAAACAACACTCGAACGGAACATTCATCAACCAAGCCAAGTACACGAAGGACATACTGAAGAAGTACGACTTCGAGAATGTGAAGCCAATTGGGACTCCTATGGCTACATCTACAAAGCTTGATGCTGATGAAAGCGGCAAACCTGTTGATCAGCGTAAGTATCGAGGTATGATTGGTAGTTTATTATATTTAACTGCTAGTCGCCCTGATATTATGTTTAGTGTTTGCATATGTGTACGATATCAGGCAAATCCTAAGGAATCATATCTTAGTGCCGTTAAGCGTATCTTCCGATACCTTAAAGGAACTTCTACAGTTGGCTTATGGTATCCCAAAACCAAATCCTTTGACCTCTTAGGTTACTCGGATGCGGATTTTGCTGGATGCAAAGTGGACCGTAAAAGTACCAGTAGTACATGTCATTTCTTGGGAAAGGCCTTAGTCTCTTGGTTTAGCAAGAAACAAAATTCAGTAGCATTATCAACAACTGAGGCTGAGTATATCGTCGCAGGACGTTGTTGTGCTCAAATTTTATGGATGAAGCAAACCTTAGAGGACTACAATCTGCACTATACAAATGTTCCTATATATTGTGATAACACTAGTGCAATTAATTTGACTAAGAACCCTATCTGTCATTCACGCACAAAGCACATAGAAGTTAGACATCATTTTTTACGTGATCATCAACAATACGGGGATATTTGCTTAGAATTTATTGATACTGAACATCAACTAGCAGATATTTTCACTAAACCATTGGCTGAAGACCGTTTTAACATCTTGAGGCGTGAGCTCGGCATTCTTGAATTCTCGGATTCTTAAAACATATGGTAATTAAATACTGTATTTATGACTTGATAATTTATTATCTAATGAAAATTATTTTTGGGGACAAACTTACAAAGGATATGTCTGTCACCACGGCTACGGTCGAAGCGAAGCGGTACTTAAGAGTTCCCCGGTGAACCACCGTTAGCTGGGACAATCCCTACAGTAAACCTAAAAATAACATCAATTAGTTAATAAACCAGTCAAACATCATTTATTACAATCTTTACTTACCTGACTGCTTTAACTATCTCGGGAATGCAAGTGGCCGAACTCGGCCCGAACTCTGACCAAGTTCGGACCGAATTCGGACCGAGTTCGGTCGGCGCTGTGATGGCTCCAGAACCGAACAGCCGGCCCTAGCACCTATATATCCCATCCTTTCTTCCACTATTTCTCCACACCAAAACGTGAAATAGTTCCACCTCCTTCCAGAAGACTTTCCTCCTCCTTCTTTGCAAGGCATCGACGATCTTCCTCCATCTCTTCATGGCTCCGAAGCGTCAACGAGGAAATTCTTCTCAGGGTGCTTCCTCCTCATCCGACTACACTCCGGCTAGTCTCTTCAGTCCAGCCAAACCTAGAGATCCCGAGGAATTTGATGGCACTCTGTTTCCCGACAGAGACTTCTCCAATCTCTGGTTTGATTCCTTTTCTTTACGTCGTATTTGTACTGGAGCCTTTGTCAACTTTACAACCTTCTTTGAATATGCTCCTGTTTTTGATCAACTTGGATTTCGCGACTTTTTCGAGGTCCAAGATAGTATTTTCGACAATGCTGTCCGTATGTTCTACTGCAATTTGCAAGTACAACAAAACGGAAATTTCTATTCCTGCGTTGCTGGACAGGAACTAGAATTTAGTGCCACCGATATCAGTGAATATTTTCACGTTCCTGATCTTGGTGATGCTCTTGTTGACATCCACCACATTCAGTTCCCTGCCGATGTCACTTTAGCTTCTTTTAGGGAATTGATTTGTCACCCTACTCCTCCTCCTCGGAGAATATTTTCTAGACATCTTAACCAGAATTTTTACGAACTTCATCGTATGATTTTCTCGGCCCTTCTTCCGAAGAAAGGCTCTACCGATGAGGTCACTTTTTTGGAACTCTCTGCTATGTATCACATTCATTTTGGAATTCCTTTCTCCATTCCAAAAACCATGATGTCTTGGATGCTCAACTGTAAGAATGCAGGTAGGAACCTTGTTTTTCCTATGTACCTTGCGAGTATTTTTCGCCGTTTCGAGATTGATCTTGAAACGTGTGCTATTTCTTCTCCACCTGTTGAGTTGACCCGCTCTCGTCGGTTTCCTCAACCTCCCGGTGCTGCTCCTGCTGACCCAGTAGCTGATGCTGAGGCCCCTCCAGCAGATGCTCCTCCTGCTCCGGCCCCTGCCCCTGGACTCGATCAGGCATTCTACCAGCGGTTTGATGATTTCGTTGACGTATCCACGCAACGTTATCAGGACTCCGAGTTTCGGCATATTTCTCAGGCCCAGGTGCTGAGAAACAGTATTGCCGATCTCCATTACAGCCTGGTGCATGATCCAGTTCATCCACTCACTATCCTTCCACATCCTGCTTTCCCTGGTCCTCGTTTTACTGATGAGACTACTTTTCAGTACTTCGACCCGACCACTGCCTATTTCCCTCATGATCCTCCCGGTGCAGACGACGCAGAGATGTGATGTGGATTCAGCCATAGGATAGTGGATTTAGTTTTGTTTAGTTTTGATGCTGTTCATGTAGTACTTTTCACTTTCATGTCTAAACTCTTTAGTTAGACATTTATCAGTTGTATTATTTGGCTTTCTAGTGGAAAACTTTTTATGATAGTTCATTTCATTCCAGTTGTCTATGCTGTGATTGTTTCTTTTACTTCACTTTGTCTTGTCTATTCTATTGTTGGCTTCATGATTTACGGGGGAGCCTATTCATTTTGGCTACTTGACAAAGGGGGAGAAAAAGAGTATACCCAAAAATATCACAAATGCAAGGCTAGAACAAATTTTTTTTCAGGTATTTTAATATGTTGTTTTATTTTAATATAAATATATTTTGGTATAGACTCAAGTTTGTCAATTATCAAAATGGGGGAGATTGTTGGCCCATTCCATGGTCACACCCGATTTCGATAATCAACTTATACTTTAGTCCATACACAAAATATAGAAAATGCTGCTAACTATTTCAGGACACATGAAATCTTATTCAACGGACGATGTACTGCATAAATCCAAGCGTCAAAGTCATCAAAAATTCTGAAGACTCTTTTCTACTTTTATTCTGTATTTTTACACTTTATTGAGTCTAGGAATTTCCTTGTAAAATCAAGTATGGTATTACTGGCTTAGGGTTAAAATTATTCTCCTTCTCTAAACCTATTTTTACCCTTCATATTTTCGATTACAAATATTTCAAAAATGTATTTCGAAAATATTCCTTTTCAAATGATTTTACAAATTACCAAAAACATGTTTGTAAACTGTTTTTACAAAAGAATTTTATTATATCTCCTGACAGAACTCCTAGCCGAGTTCGGCCCGAGTTCGGCCCGAACTCTGACCGAGTTCGGTCAGTTTGTATTCAAACTTTAGTTGCCTCCAAATCTGCGAGCAACGTCTATTTTGCGAGATATTTGCATCCGAACTCTGTCCGAGTTCTGCCCGAGTTCGGTTGGTGAAAACACCTATAAATAGAGAAGAACTTTTCATTTCAAAACATCAATTCATTCTTCATTCTCTTCTCTATCCATTCAAGTGTTTTCTAGTGATCTAAAAGTTTCAAATCTCACCTATACTTCTCTTAGCCAAAAGCCAGTACTATCAGATTTGATTTAGAAGTCTTTTGGTTATTCAGAGTTGTAAAGAGGTCGTCAAGTTTCAACAACAAGTTCTCGTTGTGGAGCTGGTCGTGCGCTCGTCACCAAGCACGGTGTATGTTGGAGTTGGTCGTGCACTCGTCAACAAGCACGGTGGTGTAAGAGTTACAAGCACTCAGTTAAAGCTTGTGCCTTTAGTGGATTAACATCGAGCAAGAGTACTCGAGACTGGATTAGTCCTCTCAGAGGGATACCAGTATACATCGCTGTGTTACTGAGTTTGAATCTCCTATCTTTATTTACTGCTCTTACATCATTGCCATAGTTTAATTTTTAATTGGTGATTTTATTTCCGCTGCACACACGCACTCTATTCACCCCCCCCCCTCTAGAGGTGCTCAACGATCCTACATATACTGCATTCCGACTGTGCGGGATACTTGGCATCAGTTTGAGACACGCAGAAGGATAATACAAGCACAATGCAGACTGATGTTGTGGCAGACTTTCCCGACATTTTTTCTGACGAGATGTCCGGGATACCGTCGGATCGAGAAATAGAATTCAGCATCGACACCTTTTCGGATACACGGGCGCCGATATCAAAGGCGCCTTACCGAATGGCTCCAGCAGAACTGAAGGAGCTGAAGGTGCAATTACAAGAGTTGCTAGACCGCAGATTTATTCGTCCTAGCGTCTCTCCGTGGGGACTCCCGTACTGTTTTTGAAGAAGAAGGATGGATCGATGCGGCTATACATCGACTATCGGAAACTCAACAAGACGACCGTACGGAACAAGTATCCTTTGTCCCGAATCGACGACTTGTTTGACCAACTGCAAGGCACGTCAGTATTTTCGAAAATCGATCTTCGTTCAGGCTATCATCAGTTGAAGATCAAGTCCGACGACATATCGTAGTCTGCCTTTCGCACTCGAGATGGTCATTACGAATTCCTAGTCATGCCATTTAGTTTGACGAATGCCCCAGCCGCTTTCATGGATCTGATGAACCGAGTCTTTCGACCGCAAATCGATAAATTTGTAGTCGTGTTTATCGACAATATCCTTATCTATTCAAAGAATCGAGAAGAGCATGCAGAACATTTGAAGACGGTATTGCAGATTCTGCGGGAAAACAAACTATATGCCAAGCAGAGTAAATGCGAGTTCTGGATGAGTAGCGTGACATTCCTTGGACATGTAATCTCTGCCGAAGGTGTCGTGGTGGACCCAAAGAAGATTAAACTGGTGGTAGATTGGAAACGACCTACCTCGGCTAGCGATATTCGGAGTTTTCTGGGCTTAGCGGGCTACTATCGAAGATTTATGCGGAGCTTTTCAAAGCTAGCGTCGCCTCTGACTCGCCTCACCCAGAAGGGAGTAGTATTTGAATGGAGTGGCGACTGTGAATCTAGCTTTCAAGAGTTGAAGCAACGACTCGTCTCAGCTCCAATCCTTGTGCTTCCAGATGGTCCAGAAGGCTTTCAGATATTCAACGACGCATCGAGAACTGGCCTCGGGTGCGTTCTCATACAGAGAGATAAAGTCATCTCCTACGCTTCACGGCAGTTGAAGCAGCATGAGAAAAACTACCTGACGCAAGACCTAGAATTGGCGACAATCGTGTTTGCGTTGAAACTCTGGCGGCACTATCTCTATGGTGTGGCTTGCAGAATCTACACAGATCATAAAAGCCTGAAATACTTGTTTACGTAACGAGTACTCAACCTACGGCAGCGACGTTGGCTCAAACTCATAAAATATTATGAGCTAATGATCGAGTATACGCCGGGCAAGGAAAACGTGGTAGCCGACGCGCTTAGCAGAATGTTTATGGGAACACTAGCCATAAATAAGGAGATACGGCGAGATCTTGAAGCGATGGGTGTCGAACTCGAAATTAAGTATCGACACCTGCACCTAGCTCAGTTGAAGTTAGGATCAAGCCTGCTTAGCAAGATAAAGACCGCACAGAAGGACGACTCATTCCTGAAGAAGATGCGCGAGCTGATTTCAACAGGAAGGGCGACTGACTTTGCGAAAGACGGAGACGGAACGATGCGACTAAAGGGAAGGCTCTGCATTTCTGAAACTGCCGAACTCAGAAAAGAAATCCTAACGGAGGCACACTATACGAAGTACTCGTTACATCCTGGAAGCACCAAGATGTACAGGAACTTGCGCACAAACTTTTGGTGGCACGACATAAAGAAAGTCGTGGCTACATTTGTGTCACAGTGCATGGCATGTCAGCAAGTAAAGGCGAAACACCGAAGGCCAGGCCGAGAACTGCAGAACCTCGTCAATCCCGAGTAGAAGTGGGACAACATCTCGATGGATTTTGTTGTGGGATTTTCGAAGATGCCGCAGGGGAATGATGCGATTTGGGTCATTGTTGATAGATTGACCAAGTCTGTCAACCCCTTTACCAATTTTATCCTCTCATATTTTTTTTATTTATGTTATTATTTGTCACCTACATTGGTTATGTTTATTATTGGTTTTATTTGAAATACAAATAGAAAGTTCAAATCAGTAATAATGGTATTAGCAGGGACCTATATGCAAATAGGTTTTTTTCAAACTTTCTTTTTAAAACTGAAACTATAACACCCCTATACTTGAATTTGAATCTAATTCGAGATTAACCTTCACCAGGATTTAGATATGAGCAAATCAAACCTCCTTATCTTCTCCTTCTTGATCGAACACTAGTATTTATAGGAGAGGTTGTGGCCAACCTTTCGGGAAAAACCCTAGAAACCAATTGACCTTTCTGGTCGCAAGAACAGCAAGGAAGAGGAGGAGTCCAGCCTCGAATTCGGCCAGGAAGAATCGAAGAAGGAAGCGAGTATCGACTCTATAGGTACGACCATCTGTCCTTGAACTCCAATTCCTGTTATGTAGTTCAAGTATTCGAATAAATGCATGTTAAACCCCTGTCACCAGTAATAGGAATCCCTGTGTAAATCCTCTCTACAAAATTCAGAACAGTTGCAGTATGTAATTGTGTAAAGGGACTTATATAGGATGTGATGTGACTGACCATCAACAATCCATTGCATTAAGGTTTAGGTGACTTGTCCTGTATGCCTTGTATCAGTTCCTAACCTGTATTTTCTATGGTTCAGTTTTGGTTTAACCCAGTGGTGGTGTACAGTCCATATTACGATAAGCCTTTCTCTTTAGGTATCAACTAATGGTTAAGCAAAGGAGAGACTCGGGTTGGATGAACCAAGAGTCCAGTCCAACCCTTTTGGCCTAACAATTCCATAGCGTCCACTCTCCCACTAGACATTTTCATCTTAGTAAACTTCTACCCAAATGTTCTGTTCAGTGATACCTTGGAGTATCAGTCCCTTTTCTTTCTATATCAGTTAGGGTCTGTGGCATCTTAGTATTAGCATTTGATTCAGTCTATTACCTTTAAAAGTCTGTCCCACCTCCATATGGTTTCAGCCTCTTTGAGCAATGTATTAGTCGATGGATATTCCTATACATTCTAAGTTCTATTATAAGGGTACCAATTCTCTTTTATTCAGGCTAAGTATCCAGTTCTAACACTCTCTAGGTACAGTCCACATTAGTTGTTATGCATTTAGCTCCGTTCAGTTTTGACATGTTCAGTCCAATATATGAGAATACCAGTCCGTACATTGTGCAGGACATTTGCTATACGTACTCACGTTTTGTTCATTTGTGTGGAGATCATCCCCCACATTATTATTCATTGTTCTGACCATACTGACTCGTTCTGTTCAGGTATGTTTTTCTATTTATAAACCTAGGTATTGCCCTGCATCACCAAATAACCTTCCTAGTATCCTGCATACTCTAATGTAGGAGCACCTATTCACTTGTGCAGACCTTGAACATCCTAGTTGGTCTTGGGTCCACATTGTGATGCCTGGACATCTTGTTCAGTCAAGCACTTTTCAGAAGCATTTGCTTGCCACTTCACTTTATTCTTTACTGCTTGAATATTGTCCTGCACCCTCCATTTATTCACTGCACATTAGATTACTCCTTCACTGTATGCCAACATTTAGGAGGACCCTTCTTGTATTTACCACTGCATTCAATTTGACACATGTACTACACCTACTTAGAACATCCTGCATATGTGAGTTCAAACTTTACATTAGATTGAACTGTCCATGTCTGACGCCTTAGTATCTGTTCTGACCCCCAATCCTAATATCTGACATCCTTGCCTAGTTCAGTATTGAACTGTCCTGTCCCCTGTCCCTCTTAATGTTTAGATAACTCCAATATTTCAGTTCCAGTTTCACTTGTTACAAATTCATCCTCAAGTGCATCGAAAACAGGAACTGCCAGGTCAGTTTGGCCCTGTATCCACTCGAGCTAAAGCCTTAGGATCAAATTTCCATTTGTCATAGGTCTTAGAGTATCACAATGTCCCCAGGATATTAGTTAGTGACTGAGAATTAGTCAGGATAGTACCCAGATTTTGGGCAGGTTAAGGGTGACTGAATCTCAGGTTGAACCAATATAGCAGGATACTTAGACAAGTGTGTACATATAGGGGAAATTGGTGATGTGTACCACTGGTCACATATGGGACTCGAGTACATTGTCCATCCTCTCTTCCAACATTCAGTAGCAGGGTGAAGCTGCAGGGGATTATGTTATTCTTAAACAACAGTAGAGAGTTTGTTATATCTGTATTTTGGGTTTAAGATAATTAAGTCACTATCCTTTGGAATGTGGTCATTTCCTTCTTGATTTTAGTTGTGTCCATCTTAAAGCCGCATCATGTGCTATCCATAGTCCTGGCCATTCCTGTAGCTTATCCTCTCTGATTGTAAGGCATATCTGAGCCTCTTATTTTGAGTGCCAACTGTGATAGAAAGAAAAGCAAAACAATTCTCCTGGAACTGGTTTCATGTTATAATTTGGCATTTGTTTAAGATATATTATGGTCTTATTTGGGTTTGTACTTAATAAGGAGTTGAGGATACTTGGTAGCAATTTTGTATCTTGGGTATCAAAGAGACCTGTGCATAGACAACCTGGGAGTGTGTCCCTATACCTATGATGTGTTTACTGCAATTTTAGTTTCAAACCTAGGTGTGAGCATGTGTATCAGTTCACCTATGAGGGAAGTGCCCTGCTACAGGGAGAATAGTGGGAAAGTGGCTATGTGGGAGTAGCACTAGTAGAGGGCTTCATTCTAACTGACCATGTGTGTCTAGCTATAGGCAACCCTAGTTGGAAACAAGTTTACAACCCACAGGCAAGTAGTAGTTAGGACAAACCAGGTTTATGAGGGTACTACATGAATGGTGTGCCACAGGTAACTATTACATGGGAAAAATTAATACAGTAAGGGTACAAGCATGTGCTATTGATAGGTTAGATGGGTTTTACCATAAAGAGGTTATCAACTTACATGACCTAGAAAATCAAATAGTGTAAAAAGGGACCTAGAAGCCTAAACATGTATAGATAGACTTGTTGTAATATTAAATTGTGTATTGATCCTATCAATTTACAAACAGGCTACTTGGATCTCGATTCGGATTTGTTCCGTGCAACAGCTCAGGACCTAAGGCAAGTATACCTTGCCTTTCTACACAGCTTTATTTATATGCACCATTTTTTTATTATTATCCAGTTTTTCTCATACTATTGACATGTATCTTTTATGTCCTACTTGTATACTTGTATCGTTGCTATATAAACCGTGTTTACAGTAGCTTTGTATCTTATTGAATGTATTCATTTGAGCCTTGATCGAGTCGTGTCGTGGGTCGAGAAATCGTGAACTGAACTGCTTTTACCTCCGTGTCTTGAAATCTTGAAGCTAACCTGCGAGTCCACATTCGGGGCGAGGGTTAGTAGTTATTGGTCCATACCTGCGAGTCCACACTAGGGGCGAGGGTGATGCTAACCTGCGAGTCCACACTAGGGACGAGGGTTAGTAGTATATGGTTCACACCTGCGAGTCCACACTAGGGACGAGGGTGATGCTAATCTGCGAGTCCACACTAGGGACGAGGGTTAGTAGTATATGGTTCACACCTGCGAGTCCACACTAGGGACGAGGGTTAGTAGTTGTTCAAACCTGCGAGTCCACAAGCGAGGGTTTGAGTATTCGATTTGGTTATCCGTTGACATCTTGACATGAGTTCTCTCGTCCTCGATCAGCAGTTCATTGATGTGTAGTCAGTGTATAGATTCGTGTTTATTCATTGCTTAGTTTTACTTGTTTATTCTAGATTTTCTCCATGCATGATAAACTGTTAGAAAGGCTCGTTTTTATGTATCTTGCTAGTCCTCTAAGGACCTGATGATCTCTTCAGGTTAGCCGAGTTTGAGTCAGGAGCAGACGAGAGGGTTTGAGCCAGCATCAGATCGCAGTGTGTGCAGTTGAGGTTGTCTTGATTAGCAGTTTTTATCTAGTTAGTTACTTCATGTATTTCTCTATTTTTTTTTCGTCTATTGGTAGTGGATTTGTGTCCACCGGACGTGACATTGATTCTTGATATTCAGTTATATTCATTATTGTTCAGTTTTATGGATATTCATTGATCTTGATAGTGATTCGATTATGCTGTGGATGAGATATAGATTTTCTGTGATACTAGATTGCCGTGACTTGTGTATAGACAACGTACTACCGCCGACACTGCGGCGTAGGCTGGACTTGGACACGCTTCGTATCCGAAAAGCGGGTGCGGGTCGTGACAAGTTTTTTTGGTGGCCCATTCAGGTCTACGTTAATCACTTCGGTTACATCACTGTGCCGTCGTGAGCCTGCACATAGGATTAAAAACTTAGGATCTCATCCACGTGTCTTGAAAACAGTATTGATCCCTGCCCTTGATTTCATTGAATCCTTGATTTGCATCCTGCTTGAAATCTCTTCAACGGCTAAAGTGTTTTCTTTATTACAGTTAATATGGACTCTCAAGAAAATTGTCGCGGCAGATTAGGGTTGTGTTGGATTTGTGGATCCAACCAACACTTGTCTCGTAATTGTCCGAAGAGGAACACAAGTTCCCCTCCACTACCAACCGCAGAAGGAGGGCGAGCCTTTGCCATGATCACAGAGGATGTGACAACACCACAAGGAGCAAATGGCCGAAATTTCTAGTAGATACTAGCATTAGTATAGATAGACCTATTTTTCTGAAAAGGCATTGAATTTTTTTATAGCAGTTGTTCTAGACTATTCATTCTAGTGGATTACAGCTCCTTAAATTTTGAGGACGAAATTTGTTTAAGGGGGGTAGAGTTGTCAACCCCTTGACCAATTTTATCCTCTTATATTTTTATTTATTTATGTTATTATTTTTCACCTACATTGGTTATGTTTATTATTGGTTTTATTTGAAATACAAATAGAAAGTTCAAATGAGTAATAATGGTATTAGCAGGGACCTATATGCAAATAGTTTTTTTTTAAAGTTTCTTTTTAAAACCGAAACTATAACACCCCTGTACTCGAATTTGAATCTAATTCGAGATTAGCCTTCACCAGGATTTAGATAGGAGCAAATCAAACCTCCTTATCTTCTCCTTCTTGATCGAACACTAGTATTTATAGGAGAGGTTGTGGCCAACCTTTCGGGAAAAACCCTAGAAACTAATTGACCTCTCTGGTCGCAAGAACAACAAGGAAGAGGAGCAGTCCAGCCTCGAATTCGGCCAGGAAGAATCGAAGAAGGAAGAGAGTATCGACTCTATAGGTACGGCCATCTGTCCTTGAACTCCAATTCTTGTTATGTAGTTCAAGTATTCAAATAAATGCATGTTAAACCCTTGTCACCAGTAATAGGAATCCCTGTGTAAATCCTCTCTACAAAATCCAGAACAGTTGCAATATGTAATTGTGTAAAGGGACTTATATAGGTTGTGATGTGTCTGACCATCAACAATCCATTGCATTAAGGTTTAGGTGACTTGTCATGTATGCCTTGTATCAGTTCCTAACCTGTATTTTCTTTGGTTCAGTTTTGGTTTAACCCAGTGGTGGTGATGCAGTCCATATTACGATAAGCCTTTCTCTTTAGGTATCAACTAATGGTTAAGCAAAGGAGGGACTCGGGTTGAATGAACCAAGAGTCCAGTCCAACCCTTTTGGCCTAACAATTCCATAGCGTCCAGTCTTCCACTAGATATTTTCATCTTAGTTAACTTCTACCCAAATGTTCTGTTCACTGATACCTTGGAGTATCAGTCCCTTTCCTCTCTATATCAGTTAGGGTCTGTGGCATCTTAGTATTAGCATTTGATTCAGTCTGTTACCTTTAAAAATCTGTCCCACCTCCATATGGTTTCAGCCTCTTTGAGCAATGTATCAGTCGATGGATATTCCTACATATTTTAAGTTCTGTTATAAGGGTACCAATTCCCTTTTATTCAGGCTAAGTATCCAGTTCTAACACTCTCTAGGTACAGTCCACATTAGTTGTTATGCATTTAGCTCTGTTCAATTTTGACATGTTCAGTCCAATATATGAGAATACCAGTCCGTACATTGTGCAGGACATTTGCTATACTCACGTTCTGTTCATTTGTGTGGAGATCATCCCCCACATTATTATTCATTGTTCTGACCATACTGACTCGTTCTGTTCAGGTACGTTTTCCTATTTGTAAACCCAGGTATTGCCCTGCATCACCAAATAACCTTCCTAGTGTCCTGCATACTCTAATGTAGGAGCAGCTATTCACTTGTGTAGACCTTGAACATCCTAGTTGGTCTTGGGTCCACATTGTGATGCCTGGACATCTTGTTCAGTCAAGCACTTTTCAGATGCATTTGCCTGCCACTTCACTTTATTCTTCACTGCTTGAATATTGTCCTGCACCCTCCATTTATTCACTGCACATTAGATTACTCATTCACTTCATGCCTACATTTAGGAGGACCCTTCTTGTATTTACCACTGCATTCAATTTGACACATGTACTACACCTACTTAGAACATCCTGCATATGTGAGTTCAAACTTTACATTAGATTGAACTGTCCATGTCTGACCCCTTAGTATCCGTTCTGACCCCCTATCCTAATATCTGACATCCTTGCCTAGTTCAGTATTGAACTGTGTCCTGTCCCCTATCCCTCTTAATGTTTAGATAACTCCAATATTTCTGTTCCAGTTTAGATAACTCCAATATTTCAGTTCCAGTTTCACTTGTTACAAATTCACCCTCAAGTGCATCGAAAACAGGAACTGCCAGGTCAATTTGGCCCTGTATCCACTCGAGCTAAAGCCTTAGGATCAAATTTCCATTTGTCATAGGTCTTAGAGTATCACAATGTCCCCAGGATATTAGTTAGTGACTGAGAATTAGTCAGGATAGTACCCAGATTTTGGGCAGGTTAAGGGTGACTGAATCTCAGGTTGAACCAATGTAGCAGGATACTTAGACAAGTGTGTACATATAGAGGAAATTGGTGATGTGTACCACTGGTCACATATAGGACTCGAGTACATTGTCCATCCTCTCTTCCAATATTCAGTAGCAGGGTGAAGCTGCAGGGGATTATGTTATTCTTAAACAATAGTAGAGAGTTTGTAATATCTATATTTTGGGTTTAAGATAATTAAGTCACTATCCTTTGGAATGTGGTCATTTCCTTCTTGATTTTAGTTGTGTCCATCTTAAAGCCTCATCCTGTGCTATCCATAGTCCTGGACATTCCTGTAGCTTATCCTCTCTGATTGTAAGGTATATCTGAGCCTCTTATTTTGAGTGCCAACTGTGATAGAAAGAAAAGCAAAACAACTCTCTTGGAACTGGTTTCATGTTGTAATTTGGCATTTGTTTAAGATACATTATGGTCTTATTTGGGTTTGTGCTTAATAAGGAGTTG
Source organism: Iris pallida (assembly GCA_029216955.1). NCBI lineage: Eukaryota > Viridiplantae > Streptophyta > Magnoliopsida > Asparagales > Iridaceae > Iris > Iris pallida. The sequence continues at coordinate 4,618,528 of JANAVB010025798.1, forward strand.
AGGATACTTGGTAGCAATTTTGTATCTTGGGTATCAAAGAGACCTGTGCATAGACAACCTGGGAGTGTGTCCCTATACCTATGATGTGTTTACTGTAGTTTTAGTTTCGAACCTAGGTGTGAGCATGTGTATCAGTTCACCTATGAGGGAAGTGCTCTGCTACAGGGAGAATGGTGGGGAAGTGGCTTTGTGGGAGTAGCACTAGTAGAGGGCTTCATTCTAACTGACCATGTGTGTCTAGCTATAGGCAACCCTAGTTGGAAATAAGTTTACAACCCACAGGCAAGTAGTAGTTAGGACAAACCAGGTTTATGAGGGTACTACATGAATGGTGTGCCACAAGTAACTATTACATGGGAAAAATCAATACAGTAAGGGTACAAGCATGTGCTATTGATAGGTTAGATGGGTTTTAACATAAAGAGGTTATCAACTTACATGACCTAGAAAATCAAATAGTGTGAAAAGGGACCTAGAAGCCTAAACATGTATAGATAGACTGGTTGTAATATTAAATTGTGTATTGATTCTATCAATTTACAAACAGGCTACTTGGATCTCGATTCGGATTTGTTTCGTACAATAACTCAGGACCTAAGGCAAGTATACCTTGTCTTTCTACACAGCTTTATTTACATGTACCGTATTTTTATTATTATCCAGTTTTTCTCATGCTATTACATGTATCTTTCATATCCTGCTTGTATACTTGTATCGTTGCTATATAGACCGTGTTCACAGTTAGCTTTATATCTTATTGGATGTATTCATTTGAGCCTTGATCGAGTCGTGTCGTGGGTCGAGAAGTCGTGAACTGAACTGCTTTTACCTTTGTGTCTTGAAATCTTAAAGCTAACCTGCGAGTCCACATTAGGGGCGAGGGTTAGTAGTTATTGGTCCATACCTACGAGTCCACACTAGGGGCGAGGGTGATGCTAACCTGCGAGTCCACACTAGGGACGAGGGTTAGTAGTATATGGTTTACACCTGCGAGTCCACACTAGGGACGAGGATGATGCTAACCTGCGAGTTCATACTAGGGACGAGGGTGATGCTAACCTGCGAGTCCATACTAGGGACGAGGTTAGTAGTATATGGTTCACACCTACGAGTCCACACTAGGGACGAGGGTGATGCAGCCTGCGAGTCCACACTAGGGACGAGGGTTAGTAGTTGTTCAAACCTGCGAGTCCATACTAGGGGCGAGGGTTTGAGTATTCGATTTGGTTATCCGTTGACATCTTGACATGAGTTCTCTCGTCCTCGTTCAGCAGTTCATTGATGTGTAGTCAGTGTACAGATTCGTATTTATTCATTGCTTAGTTTTACTTGTTTATTCTGGATTTTCTCCATGCATGATAAACTGTTAGAAAGGCTCGTTTTTATGTATCTTGCTAGTCCTCTTGAGGACCTGATGATCTTTTCATGTTAGCCGAGTTTGAGTTAGGAGCAGACGAGAGGGTTTGAGCCAGCATCAGATCGCAGTGCTTGCAGTTGAGGTTGTCTTGATTAGCAGTTTTTATCTAGTTAGTTACTTCATGTATTTCTCTAATTTTTTTCCATCTATTGTAGTGGATTTGTGTCCACCGGACGTGACATTGATTCTTGATATTCAGTTATATTCATTATTGTTCAGTTTCATGGATATTCATTGATCTTGATAGTGATTCGATTATGCTGTGGATGAGATATAGATTTTTCGTGATACTAGATTGTCGTGACTTGTGTATAGACAGCATACTACCGCCGACACTGCGGCGTAGGCTAGACTTGGACACGCTTCGTATCCGAAAAGTGGGTGCGGGTCGTGACAAAGTCGACTCACTTCATCGCAATTAAAGTAGGATGGAGCGTCGATCGGTTAGCGCAAATCTACATCGACGAGATTGTTCGACTGCACGAGGTACCGGCCTTAATAATTTCGGACAGAGACGGGCGATTCCTATCGCATTTTTGGACGAGCCTTCAGGCGGCGATTTGGACCAAACTAAACTTTAGTTCTGCGTACCATCCCCAAACAGACGGTCAGACGGAGAGGATAAATCAAATCTTAGAAGATATGTTGCGTCTGTGTGCGATCGACCTAAAGACTAGTTGGGATACGTATTTGCCGCTTACGGAGTTTGCATATAACAACAGTTATCAGTCGAGCATTCAGATGGCTCCATATGAAGCACTCTGTGGGAGGAAGTGTCGTTCGCCAATATGCTGGGACGAAGTCGGAGAGCGACAAGTGCTTGGACCGGAACTGGTGGAGCAGGCCGTCGAAAAGGTTCGCTTGATTCATGATAGACTCCATATCGCACAAAGTCGACAAAAGAGCTACGCAGATCTTCGTCGACGATCGCTAGAGTTCTTGGTCGGGGACCATGTGTTTCTGAAAGTAACGCCCATGCGCGGTGTGATACGGTTCGACGTTAAAGGCAAGTTGAGCCCAAGATTTGTAGGCCCCTTCGAGATCATCGAGCGAGTTGCAACGGTTGCTTATCGGATCGCACTACCTCCTGCCTTGGCTGATGTGCATGATGTTTTCCATGTTTTACAATTTCGAAAATACGTGCACGATCCAAGTCATGTGGTTAGCTTCGATCAGTTGGAGCTACGTACTGACTTGTCTTACTCGGAGGAGCCTATTCAAATTCTGGACCGCAAGGAGAAGGTGCTACGAAATCGTTCGATGTCTTTGGTCCACGTGCTTTGGCGGAACCATTTAGTTGAAGAGTCGACGTGGGAAATGGAGACGAAGATGAAGGACAAATACCCTGTGTTGTTTTTCTAAATTAAGGTCAGACCCTTGTTCTTAAGTTTCGGGACGAAAGTTTTTCTTAGTGGTATATTATGTAGCACCCCGCTTTCGATAGGCGACGGACTTCATAATATGCTTGCGTCGAGTCGGATCGGCCGAAAACATAGATGGCCATCTGACTCAATCGCTAAGCTTGGTAAACGATAAAACCTTGCGGCATCGATCAAATCGATTTGGACGGATGTTACGAGAATCGATCCAACTAATGGAATGACTTCTGTTGGTATAATTCTAGACGCAGTAGGCTGCGTCTCGACGAGTGAGCTCTATATAGGAGTCCCTTCGTCGGGACCGGACCGCTGTATGGTTTTCTTGGAGCTTTTGCCACTGGGTTTTGATGAAGTGCTTTCGCGTTATTTTCTTGGAGGCAATTATAAATTTCAAAGCGAGAGAAAAGAAGGAATTCTAACAAAGTGTTGGTGCCATTGCATAAGCTCGCGTAACTAAAGCTTGATGTTGTGAAGCGCTTCGACGATCGGCACGAGCAAAGAAATCGGTGGATGATTCGGCCCCTTCTTTTCTACTCTGTCCCGCAAACAAATTCCTTGCCTTGAATTCATTCAAATCGAACGATGCCAAGTTAATTGCATGCCAATCCACTAAGGTCAAGAACTCGGGGAAAACGTATCGATTTAGAGTAATCTAGTCTGAAAAATGCAAGTTTCTTACATAAACCAGAAAGTTTAAGGTTCTAGTAAAAAGATAGATTATTTTACGTGCTGTAAAATAATATGAAACGTCGATCGTGGGTTATGATGCCTCGGACAATTTGGTGCCTACGGGACGCTAAATCGGGAGTACGGCTTTGGGGAAAATGAATCGTTGCATGAGTTGGGGGAAAATGATAATGCCGTTCAATACTGTCCGTGCTATACAAAACTGTTGCATATATTAAACTGTTCACGCATTGGCATGGTCATGGACAGCTTGTGCACAAGTTGATTTTCCTCGAATCAGTATCCGGGGCATCGGAATCGAATCGACCTAGGAGGATGAATAATCGTGGTTCGACACTTTTAAGCCCCCTGAATTTTCGGGATTTATTTTTTGATTTTCTAAATAAATTATTATCGATGATTTATTTTTATTTAATTAATTTTGATCATTATATGCTCTTTACCGTGACTTGGATTTCTAGAGCATCAGGGATGCCAGTCTCTGGAAACTTCCTTCTTGAAGTTGTAGTAGACGAAATTATCTTCATGTTGATATATCGTGTCTCACTCGTTCCCTTGTGCTCTTTTTGTATCGTACAACTTCGGGTCAACTTAGACCAATTAATCGTTGAATAATTATTTCCAATTTTATCATGGATCATCGTTTGCACGTTACCGTGACTTTTAATTTAGGAGCACAAGACCAGTCATTTTCTCAGAACCAACTTCTCATGAATGATCTACTTGAGACGCTCTACACCCATGACCTTCGTGTCCTACTCAGACACTCCATTTTGTGCTTCATTTCCTTCGCACAACTTTCGGGTCAATTTAGGCCAATTAATTATCTACCGTAAAACCTGATTTAATTTCCAATTTAATTTTCGGGCCCGACATTGGTCCAATCTGTTCGATCCAATATATGGCCCTGGCCTATTTTGAGTCTACTATGCACGTGCCACTTGCGTGCCACCAAATTGATCTCCCTTGTGCTCCCATTTTATTTATGATTTTAAATAGTTTAAATTTGTTATTTTAATTAAATCTTGGTCCCAGGCTTGTCCAACTTGATCCAACACCCAACCCAATTGGGTGTGACCCTACCATGTCTACCCATATCACCCCACTATTGTAATTGTATTTTCTCTACACAAAATATCCCTATTTATATAAATATATATTTCTCTCTCCATTCAAATATATACATAATATATATACATATAATATCTCTCTCCCCCCTTTATTACATTCACACACACACATCACCCACTCCTCCATCACCATCAGCCTACACGAGCAGTACTAGCCCCCTCTCCCTTAACTCTCTCTCTAAATATATCTCTCTCTCTCTCTTTTTATATATTATATACACACACAATTAATTTTCTCTCTCTCTCTTCCTACATTCCTCACTCTCTCTCCCTATTAATTCTTTCTACAGCAGACGACCCCCTCTATTGGCCGACCCATGGCCGGCCGACCACCAGCCCATGGCCGAGCCTCCTCATTCTCCTCCTCCATCCCCTCCTCCTCCTTCTCCTCCATTCTCCATCATCATCTAACTTCACCACACCATCACCACCTTTCCACCACCACTGCGCCACCTCAACCACCGTGCACCGTGCCTCACCGTGTCCCTGGCTGCACCGTCGCGCCAGGCCAGCGGAGCACAACAGAGCAGCAGCCAACAGCAATAGCAGCGTGCGCAGCAGCGACAGCCGCGTGTGGCCGCGCTACCGTGCGCTGCCCGCCGCCTCAGCACGTCGCCACGACCCCCTCCGGCCAGGCGACCCCCGACGACCTTCCCGTGGCAGCCACCGTCCTCCGGGATGCATCGCCTAGGCGATTCGTGCGTTTTATACGGAATCCCGTCGACGCGCGCGCGAACGAGATCCAGAAATGGCATTCCATCGCAGCAACTTCGCGTGTATTTTTCGAGAAATCCGATCGTTGGATCGGCGATTTCTTTGCTCCGTCTCAATCTCGGTATATCCATCTTTACTCCCCTCAATTTTTGTCCGTTAAATTTATCGTTTGATACATCAAAACCTGCCACCAAGTTGACCGTTTAAATTGTATAATTTTTGGACAGTTTTACGGAGCCAACTTCGTCGGTTCGTATCTCCTCCATCGCAGCTCTATCTGGCGTGCTACTGGTTCCTATGCGAAGCTGGTATGACCCTCTTCCTACCCCTCCAGTTTTGTTTCATTGTGAGAACGTTTGATTGGTTGAATTCGACACCAAAATTGGCCGTCCGAATTCGTAATTTCCAACTTGTTAAATTCCATTTTTGAACCCGGGACTCCGGATTCAATTTTTGACACCACCAGTAGACTCGTGGCATTGTTCTGGCACGTTTTCATTTAATGTTTGTTAGATTTGGAGGACGTGGGCCCTGGAACGCATTTCGGTGCAAAGCGGGCCCCATAGTCCGGGTCAATGAGACTTTTTGACGTCAGCTCATCGGAATCCAATTCTGGATATATCGTTGAGTTCGTATCATCATTCTGGACTCATTGATATATAATTTGCTAGGTTTTAGTGGATATTGGTTCCGACACGCATTTCAGTGCAAGTCGGATACCAATATCCGGGTCAACGGGTTATTTTGAGTTCGGCTCATCGGAATCCAATTATGGACATACTGTTGAGTTCGTATCGTCATTTTGGACTCGTTGACATATAATTTGCTGAATTTTGAGGACATTGGCTCCGATACGCTTTTTTGTGCAAATCGGAATTTCAATGTCCTAGTCAACGGACCAATTTGAGATCGGGTCAACGGAATCCAATTCTGAATATACCGTTGGGTTCGTATCGTCATTCTGGATTTGTGGACATATAATTTGTTAGGTTTAGTACACTTTTATTTTGGCACGTCTTTTGGTGCAAAGCGGGTCCGATACGGACACTGTTTTGACCTAAAATTACCTTTTTGCCCCTGTATCCAAATTGGACTTATGGGCAGGCTATTCTAGCTATTTCGATCATTCTGGACATGTTGGTAATGGTTGTTTCACCATCCGATAACATCTGTAGGTTTTCCCCCTATCTATCATCCTATTATTATTATAATCTTTCTCTTGTTGTATTTTGAGATCCATCGATTCCAGTGATTTCACAATCACTGAAATTGATATGTTGACCCTGTAGATGTTTATAGAGACTAGTCTTGACCCTGTTTGACCATGGTTGACTACTTTGACTGAACGTCGAAGTAGAGTCAACATTTGACCTAGGTTAGACTAGTTTTGACCTTGGTTGACCACAGTTGACTATTTTAATTAAAAGTCAACCGAAAGTCAACCGTAGCCTAAAATTGACTAGAACTGGACCAAAGTTGACCAGTTGACCCAAAGTCAACTGTTAGTCAAGTTTGACCTAGAGTTGACCGGAGTTGACCAATTGACCAAAAGTCAACTGTAAGTCAACCCTTGACTTAGATTGACTTAGTTTGACTTGGTTTAACTTCCTGTGACCTAGTTTGACTTAGTGGACTGAGATTGACCTATATAATCATGTCTAACACTGTTGAGCCCTAATTAGCATATGTATATCTCATCTTTAGGTCTGTGATTTTACTCTGAGCCAGATTACACAGTCACTACCAAAATTTATCGTTTTAGCGACGGCCCCATCCGTCGCTAAATCGACGGTAATTACGAATAGCGACCGATGACCGACGAATTTTGGATAAAAACATCCGTCGGCAATCAGCTCGTCGCTAATAACGGTCCGTCGCTAAGTTGTCGTCAAACGACGGAATAGCGACGGATTATCGACGTCACAATACGAAGCATTAGCGACGCATTTTCGACGGACTGTCGTCCATTTCAACTATTAAGTACTGAACTGTGCAGACAATAGCGACGTAAAATTCTGTCGGTAACCCGTCGTAACGGCGTGCTGACGGACTATTCGTCGATCAGGTTCTGGAAATGCTTGGCATTTCCAGTACCATGGCGACGGAAGTGTAGTCGCTAATCCGTCGCTACGACGTCGCCACAGCGACGGATTACTGACTGATTATCTGTCGCCATGGTTCTGGAAATGTCAGGAATTTCCATAACCATGTCGACGGATAGTCCGTCGCAAAGCAGTCGCTAGAGCGAGCGACTGCTTAGCGGCTGATTATCAGTCGCCCTGGCAACGGACAGGCCGTCGATATTCCGTCGAAGTTTATACCACCAGAACCTTGCCGACGGATAATCCGTCGAGCATCCGTCGCTACCTGGAAACACTTTAAAAACTCCAGATAGCGACGGCTAATCCGTCGACGAACCGTCGGCAACTGGGATTATCCGTCGCTAAACGGTCACTAGTCCGTCGCTAACTGAGTTTTTTGGGAAAAAAAATTACAGCACTTTCCCTGTTCACAAATATATGCATAAACCAAACCAATATATAATGCACACCAATTATCCAACAATCACACAGACCCAATATATAATGCACACCAATTATCCAAGAATCACATAGACCAAATATGCACATACGAATTTAATGCACACCAATTATCCAAGAATCACAGACCAAACCAAATTAATAGAAAATAAATATCAATTATCCTAAAGAGTAACATAATATCCGGTGCTATAAGCCGATTATAGCACAATTAATCCAAAGCTCTCACAAATAATCCAAATTTTTTTAATACAACATTTTAAGAAGGAGGAGGTCGATTGTCCGGTGGTGGTAATCCCATATGCGACCGACGAATATACTCCTCCACAAGGTACGGAGGCAAGCCGTCGTAGACACTGCTCGGAAGTCGACGTAGCTGCTCTGCTGACATGAGATCCAGGAGTGACGTCACAGTCGTAGGCGGTACCACAGGGGCATCAGGGTTGAAAGAAAGATGGCCCACGGAAGACGGACCGACACCTGTAGTCGACGGACCAGTAGAAGACGGACGAGCACCATCAGCAGACGTACCGACAGCAGCAGACGGACCGGCAGCAGCAGACGCAGGCGGAAAGTACGTGGCAAATTGCTCCCGCAAGGACGACACCGCCTCGTGCAGCTGCGTAAGCTGCGACCTAACATCATCGTCTGCCCGGGCCACGGGAGGAGGCGGTGTCGGTGGAAATCTCTGCGTCGCCATATACAATGGCCCTAGGGATCCGACTCCGTACAGGAACCCTTTCTTAAAGCCGCCAACGGTATCTACGAACAAGTCGTTCCGAGCGGCCAAAGAAGAGGGCATCCGGAAGGGCGTCGTTTCACCGACATCCTCGGTGTCGGTTAACTGAGCCCGAATAAGGGCCTCACGATATGCAGCCTATCAAATGAATGTGTTTATATTATAAGATTTACCTAAGTTGTAATCTAAATCCTATGTTTCACTAAGTTAAGTGTGAATCCTAAGTTTACCTAAGTTATAGTCTGAATACTTTTAATTCTAACGTTAATCTCATAAACATAAGTACTTATATTAGTCTCCTTGGCCCTCTCGTCGACGAAGCTCCCGTCCTTCCGTCTTTTGTGCGTATGCTGGAACACGTCGTGCATGGTGACCAATTCAGGCGCCCTTCCCTCCTTCACCGCCCGTTGGGCCTGCATACGAAATTTTCGTAGAAACTAATTAACTCTTTTAATTAATAATACCTAATTCGATAGTGAAATAAATTTACGGTTGCTCACCAGATCTGCAAGTGTCGCTGCGTGGGACCTTGATCCTCCCGAATGAAGGCCCGCGGCAGATCGGTTCACCTTTCCTTCTCCGATTTCTCCTTGTACGCAGGGGTATCCATCATGCCTAAGAGGTCCTCATAATATTCCTGCCGGATCCAATTCGGCCTCGTATGCTCCATTTTTAGGTCATGAATCATATCCCATATCTTCTTCGAGCAAGCGCTTCTGTAGGTCCTGCGGATTCCCTCCTCGCGATGGAGGGGCCACCAGTACGTTGTCTAACACAGAAAATCAATTATCACGTAATTTAAAAAATGGTTGATTAAAGAATCACATAAACTTAACCAAAAGATATAGATATATACCCTCAACTCGTCGAGCCAGACGTACTGCACGTTTGGGGGCACCGACGAAAAGTTGAGATAGGGACCGTGGAAGTTAGCCCTGATAATTTTTCCAAGGGCCCTGCCAACATTAAACGAAAAAAACTACAAAGAAGAAACGACTGGATTATTAACTTGAATAAATGAAAGAAATTTAATAAATTTACTTACGAGGTCCCCGCGGGCCATAGCTCTCGTCGAAACTCGCCTCTCGGCCTCTCTGATGCCGTCGGAGGATCCGTGGGTCCGCGTATGTACTCCCCAGTAACCGGATAGAACCGAGTATATGGATACTCCGGGGCCCACTGTGCAGTAACTGGGGCATCCCCTGGTGGATCCGCTGCTGGTGGTTCCGATAGCGGAACGGATCCGCTAGCAGATCCGGACTCATGCCTCGATGAAGTGGTCGATCGAGGGCGGGATGCGTCTGTGCCCGGGGTACTCTTCGGGTCGGGCTCGTTCGATGGGGTCACATCCCAGGAACTTTGAATGCGACCACGACCACCAGCACCAGTACGACCACGACCACGACCCGCACCACCACCACCACCACCACCACCACGACCAGCACCACGACCACGGCCAGCCATCATGACCTGTAAATAGAACACATAAACATAATTAACAATATAAAAGTATAAATGGATATAAAAAACTAAACTAAAATATACATACCACCAGTAGGGAGACGAGTGCCGCCGCGACGAAAAAGACTAGGAGTGCCATCTGTAATAAGTAAATAATCGAATGAAAAAACATGAATTCACGTAATTGCTTTTATGAGGTCAAACTTAATTCACGTAATTGGAAGTGTTTTTAATATACAACAATATTTAACCTAATCATCGTCTTCATTCTCATCCTCGGCCTCGTCTTCATCATCATCCTCCTCATTCTCATCCTCATCCTAATCTTCATCGTCGATTTCATCTGTATCCTCATCCCCATCAAATTCTTCTTCTTCTTCTTCTTCTTCTTCTTCTTCTTCTTCTGCCTCAAAATTTGGGACAAGATGCCTCTTTCTCCCCTGGTTGACAGCTAAGTCTTGTGTATCAACCTCTTCCTCCCCTCTATTTTCCTCAACAATATCTTCAACATCCATTGTATCTGAGTGTTGTCCCAAGTATTGGGACTTTTCGATCTGGTCCTCTTGGTATGCTGGGTCTCCAACGTTGAATGTATTTCTAGATTTAATCTTGCATACTGCCCACCAGTCAAATCGATCTCTACGACGCCTTGGGTATCTTGTATAGTAGACTTGAACAGCCTGATTTGCTATCGCAAATGTATCGGACCCTCTATACCTCCTGCGATGATTTATATCGACGAATCTAAATTGTTTATCGATTCTCCAACTGATATTTGGTGTCGTATCGAACCACTCACATTTGAACATCACAATATGCATATCATATGGGCCAGTATATTGTAAATCTACAATATCCTGAAGCACTCCATAATAGTCAAAGTCCGGCTCATCGTCATAGACGGTGCCTCTTATGCAAACACCGGAATCCTTGGTATTGATGTCGTCATTGATAAATTCGACATTTATAGCATTCTGAGTTGACTTAAACCTGAAGCCATTAACGACATAGCCTGGCCAAGTCTTTATTTGCTTCTTCGGTCCCAGTGCCAGATAACGAACACTCTCATGAGTGAGTGTTGTTTCAGGCAATAAAACCTATAAACAAATATTTATAATTTAAATGTTTCAGATTATATATTAATAATCTCAATTATAATCACAGTTACTTACGTATTTGCGAAACCATGACAGAAATGTACAATCAACCTCTCTTTGAAGTCCCTCATCGGTAATATCGGGTCTCCTCATTTTGACTTCATCTCTAAATACACTATTAGAGAAAATAAGAATATATAAGTGTAGTCACTTACTTCATCAAATTCGAGATTATAACGAGTGCAAGTGTACTGACTTACTTCTCCAAATCTCTCACTTCTTGTATGTCACAGTTTAACAAGACATATCGGTGAGCGGCATCATACTCGTCGTCTGTCAACTACCGTCTTTTACTAGCCCCAACAGGCTTGCCCCTTACATTGAATCTTTCTCCATCCTCAACATCCTCGTTATTCCTTTGAGGTCTATTTCGATTTGTTTTAACATGAGTATCGAAATAAATGGAGCAGAAGTTTGACACCTCTTCGATAAGATATGCTTCGCATATCGAAGCCTCTATATGAGCTTTGTTGCCAACTTTCTTCTTTAGATGGTGTAGGTATCTAGAGAGACAAATTATCTTGAGAATTAAGAAAGAATTTTAAAACCCACTGAAATTCAGCTTAAATTATATCGATATTTATGTACCTTTCAAATGGGTACATCCATCGATAATGAACAGATGCACCGACACGGGCTTCGTATGCTAGATGAATCGGTAGATGCTCCATGCTGTCGAAGAAGCCAGGAGGAAATATTTTCTCCAACTTGCAAATTGTTAAGATAATCTTCTCCTCAAGTTCAACCATGTGTTGCACAGTCAACTTAGTTGAACAAATATCCCTAAAAAATATTGATAGTTCGGCCAACGGAACCCATACAGCAGAAGGCAACAACTCTTTCAAAGCAATGGGTAGTAATCTTTCTATAAACGCGTGGCAGTCATGACTTTTCATTCCCGTTAGCTTGCGTTCATTAAGGTCAACGCATCTAGACAAATTTGACACATAGCCGTCGAGAAATCTTAAAGTAGATACCCACTTGCAGATTATTAATCTATCTTCCTTGCTCAATGTGTATTGTGCTATTGGCTAATTGTCCAGCAGCTCCCCTTTGTATCAAGTTCAGATAAGGACGCTTGCATATCTCGACAATGTCTTGCCTTGCTTTTGGATTGTCCTTCGTCTTTCCTTTAATGTCCATGACGGTATTGAAGACATTATCGAACACATTCTTTTCGATATACATAACATCAAGATTATGCCTTATAAGATTATCTTTCCAATAAGGCAAGTCCCAGAAGATACTCCGTTTGGTTCAGTTATGGGTTTATCCGAACCCATCGACACGATTGTTCGATGGATCTTCCATTACAGTGGGCAAATCCTTTACATCTTCCCAAATATCGTATCCCGATAATCTGGCAGGTGGATGAGAAAATTCTTGTTTTCCAGCTTTGAATGCGTCCTTGTTTTTTCTCCAAGGATGACTCGCGGGCAGAAATTGACGATGACAATCAAAGAAAGAAGTTTTTCCTCCATGCTTAAGGCGAAACGCCTTACTATTTTGCATGCATATCGGACAAGACAGGGTGCCGTGAGTACTCCATCCCGACATCATACCGTATGCGGGAAAATCATTGATTGTCCACATCAGTGAAGCTCTCATCTGAAAGTTCTGTTTCCTGGAAATATCATACGTCATGACGCCGATCTCCCACAGCTGTTTTAGCTCATCCACCAATGGCTGTAAATATATATCGATATTCTTCGTCGGATTTTTGGGACCCGGTATGATAGCTGTCAAGAACATATAAGGAGTCTTCATACACATCCATGGTGGCAGATTGTATGGGGTCAGAATGACCGGCCAGCAGGAGTATTGAGATCCCGACTGCCCGAAAGGGGTGAATCCATCAGAACATAGCCCCATGCATATATTTCTGGGCTCTGCAGCAAAATTCGGATGGCGAAAATCGAAATATTTCCACGCCTCTCCATCCGAAGGATCTGACATTTCTCCATCATCCTTTGTGCGTTCTTCGTTGTGCCACGTCATGTGTTCTGCTGTATTCTGAGACATATACATCCTCTGCAAGCGCTTCGTGATCGACAAGTAATGCATATACTTGTAAGGACATCGTTTTCTAGTTGACTTTCCTTTTCCCCTGACTTCCTTGTAACGATCCGCATTACAGAAGCGGCAACTTTCTACATCCTCGTTCTCCTTATAGTACAACATGCATCCGTTGCGACAACAATCTATCTTGTCGTACCCCAGTCCCAGTTGTCGGACCATCATCTTCGACTTGTAGAAGTTTTTTGGAAGCTCTTTTGATTCCTTCGGTAACACCTCCTTCATTAGTTGTGTAATCCGATCATAGCAAGTTTGTGGCAAGTTAAAATCGGACTTTATGTTCAACAACCGCATCGTCACTGACAGTACAGAATGTGGATCACAACCAGGATATAAAGAAGTTTCAGCATCCTAAAATATATCATAGAACTCCTTCGCCTCGGGATTAGGATCCTCCGGATCAAAATTAGGCCCTGCCGCATCGTACACCATATCTCGTGCAAGGTTCTGTACGTCTCCATAATCAACGGAGCATTCGTTGTCATCGACGACAAAATCTGCTGCAGCATTATCATCAAAAGCATAAGTAGCAGCATTCGCAACCTGTCTTTCGGCATATAGTTCACCTTGCGATGACCACAGACCGTAATCACGTACAAAACCCTTACGGGTCAAATGATCTCTTACACTCACCACTTCCTCGTAACGTCTATTGCGACAATTACGACATGGACACTTGATTTTGTTACCGTCCATAAACTGAGCTTTGCTTATGGCATACTTAAGAAACACTTCCACGCCTGCCTGAAAATTGTCACTCATACCTATTCTGCTCTCGTGTTGTCATTTGTACATCCATGTGCGATCAACGAAATAACGATCCATCACAAATTAGATGTAAAAATCTGTATAGTAAGACAAACTAAACAGAATTAGTATATAATCATGTAACTGGTGGATCCGCTAGTATTCTAGCTCGAGAAGAGAAAAATCTAAATACAGTTGTTACTAATAGTTCGATACCGATAGAGCGATACCGATACCGATATCGATAGTGCAATATCGATACCGATACCGATAGTTCGATACTGATAGTTTGATACCGATAGTGCGATACCGATACCGATACCGATAGTGCGATACCGATACCGATACCGATAGTTCGATACCGATAGCATGGTTTAAAGTATCGGCCGATACCGATCCGATACGGCCGATATCGATACGGTTTGGCATGTTTCGATCCGATACCGACCGATACCAAATATTGACCGATACCAACATTGGGGGTCTTTGTTCCGGTCAATTCGACAAAACCAATCGGTAAGGGTGACTATTATTTCATATAATTTCAAAACTACTAAGAAATAACGCTGAAATACTTAAAATTATGCCTAAATGTATAAAAATATATGTTTTTAAATGTAAATAATTTATTAATAATTATTTGTTTTTCGATACCAAAGTCTGATACTCCGATACGATACCGCCGATACTACCTATATCGCCGATACCAATACTCATAGGAATAGTCCGAAACCGATTCCGATACCGATATTGTGAACCTTGACCGATAGTACGATACCGATACCGATACCGATAGTGCGATACCGATACCAAACTGAGTCAATCTATCTATTTCTAAATTGCAAGAGTCCACTTCTAGGATATGGTAGCTATATCCTAAATATCTAGTCTAAAATTAACTTGGTTAGGATACTAGAGTGTCCTTATTATCTAGCAAGCACTACCTTAGTCTAGTCACACTAGCATTAATTACCTATAATTCCTACTATGTCTACAATCACACATTACACCCCAAGCCATCCTGCATGCTAATAGGCATGGTAGGCCTGCCTTTCATTCCTCACTCTCTAAAGCACACATACACATATATATGTATATCACAGTTAGATGTATAGATATATATACATCTATATAGAAGCACACAACTGACTTATGCAGATGAAGAACTCGCACTGTCCTTGACACAGTGAACATATACACCATGAACCCAAACTCCATATTCACATTTACTAATCCAAACACCACCAAACTAATGGATAACACCAAATATGGATAACACATTATTTAGCCAATATATAAACTCAGATGAATTTGATAAGCAAAGCCCCCCGCCGCCCCCGACCAAAGCCCGCCGCCCCAAGCCCGCCGTCCAGCCCCCGACGCCCCCACCTCAAGCCCGCCGCCCAGCCCCCAACGCCCCCGCCCCAAGCCTGCCGCCCAGCCCCCGACGCCCCCACCCCAAGCCCGCCGCCCAGCCCCCGAAGCCCCCGCCCCAAGCCCGCCGCCCAGCCCCCGACGCCTCCGCCCCAAGCCCGCCGCCCAGCCCCCGACGCCCCTACCCCAAGCCCGCCGCCCAGCCCCCGACGCCCCCGCCCCAAGCCAGCCGCCCAGCCCCCGACGCCCCCGCCCCAAGCCCGCCGCCCAGCCCCCGACGCCCCCGCCCCAAGCCCGAATGTCCCCAAGCCTGCCGCCCCCGCTACCCCTACGTCGATACCGCGACACAGAGAGAGAGAGAGAAAGATCGAGAGAGAGAGAGAGAGAGAGGATTACCTTCGGGAGAGAGAGAGGAGAGGACGCCGACGCCGTTCACCGAAGCCGCGCGTGAGAGAGAGAAAGAGAGAGGAGAGAGATTTTATTTGGGGAGAATGCTAAAAGTTCCCCCCGCCTTTTCATTTAAGTCTGGAACGTAAATTTAGCGACGGCCTAGCGACTGCCCATAATGCGTCGCCAAGTAGTCGCTATTATTGATTATCCGACTGAATATCCGTCGCTACGTAGTCGAAGATATGTCCCGCCAATTATCTATACAATTCCTGCCAAATAATCGACTACTTAGCGACGACTGGGTATCCGTCGCTATAATTCTGACAGTCTAGCGACGGACGTGCGACCTATCCTCTCCCTAAAATTAAAATAAAAAATGGCAAAGGCGTGTAGTCGGTACTCAGTCGCTGAGCGGCCACGAAGCCGTCGCTAACACCGACGGAAAATTTCCGTCGGTAAATATCCGTCGCTAATTGAGTGTATTTTGGTAGTGAGTTGACATATTCCACCAGATCTCAGGCGAGTACATTCTCTGATAATATTTTTGTTTTATGATATCGTCTATATTTCTTGTATTTAGTGTAGATACCCTTGTTCTCTTGACACATTGTTCACACGGATTGGTATTTCTCTGGATCCCGTCATGAGATGTTATTCCTCGCTTTCCTTGGTATATCTTATGCAAGTCTTTCTTGTTTCTTGTGCATTGTATAGACACGATTCCTGCGAAGGCTATCTACCCTCTCAGAGAATCGTGCGTCATGATGTGTCATGGTTGGATCCACTATACTAGTCGGGAACGGAGAGTATTGGTATAGATATGTGGTCAAAGCCTATTATGCGCCTTGTGCACCTATTGATTGTGAGTGTTGACCATACACCCCACGTATGGTTAGCCAGGCCTGTTACTATTGTGCAATGTCCCAAGCCGGCCATATATTGTAGCTAGTACTCACACACCTAGATAGATGATTCTTGATTCTTGTACATGCCATGATCAGTTTTACTTGCCTTGTTCTAGCTCTAGATTTACAGCTTACCTTGCCATGATACTCACATGTACATTTTAAGATTTTTTGTATATTCTCCCTATTTACTGCTACATTTTTAATATCGTCTAATTAGAACTGTTATTTGAGATTTTTGCTCATTCTATCCTGACTGGATATGTTGACAAAATTTTAGGAGTAGTTGTGCCCTCAGTATTGGACTTCATGATGTTGCTAGTTAAGGTGGATCTCACTATTCTTCTATGTGAGTTGCCTGGTAGTCATCCTTAGTTAGTCTTGTTGTTCCTTCCTTATTTTCCTGTCTTATGATCCTTGTAGATTCTAGTTGTTCTAGTGATATTGTTATTATTTTCTTGTCTTATCTTCCTTAGTTTTCATGATGTGACATGAGTATATTTCTAGTTATAGATCTTTAGATGTTGTAGTTAGTTCAGGGTACTTGACAGCACTCTACCGCCGATACTGCGGCGTAGGCTGAGCGTGGCCCACGTATTCGTACCCGTATATCCGGGTGCCGATCGTGACACGTTTTTGTGGTGGCCCATGCAGGCCTGTCTTTGCAATTAATGCGAAGTTGTGGTGGTACTTGAGCTTATTTGTACTACTACGAGCCTGCCCTAGGATTAAGGTTGAGTTATGGAATATTTTAGGATTTTGGTACTCAGTCACATATTAGAAACTCTTGGTAGATTCCAGAGATGACCCCTGGGAATCTTATTTGAAAGCTTTTCAAATCTTTTTCCACTTATTTCTATTCGTCTTGATTTTTTTGAAATATTGTCCGCATCAAACTTTATTCTTTCTTGGGATGAGTTGTGGATCCCAGAGGGAAGGTATAAGTTGAACTTATATATCCTCTAGATTGAGAATCGAATATGATTTGCCAATCTTATATCAAGGTTGAGATTATTTAGATTATATTTTAGAACTTTCAATCTTGACCTAGATAGTACCTTTGGAACTTCTCCTGAGAACTTTTTCTAAACCTTGCGTCGGAATCTGTTTTCGCTAGTTCCCAATTACTTATCCTTGATTCGTCGTTGAATTTTGAATCTGGATGTTCGTTCATTGTTGACTTCGATTTTGATTTTATTGAAATCAGCTTTTATGAATTGAGTTAAGATATTCTGATAAACATATTCGATGAGAACGATAAATGTCTACTTTATTTATGGAGTTTAGAATTTATCGCAGTCATACTAGCTAGCACGACAGGGACGTGGAGCCTGATGTTGGTTATACTATCCTAGTTATGGAATTTGGATTTTCTTGCAGCCATACCGGTTGGCGGGGTAAGAATTCCAGATGACATGATTTTGGGTGTATACCTTAGTTATGGACTCCATCGTTTATTGCAGCTATGCTTACTGGCGTAGCGAAAATTCTGGCAACATAATTTCAGGAAGACGTATATGGTTATCAGACTGTATCTTAAATCGGATCACTTCGTTATGACCGGATGAGCAAGAACAATTCTTATCATCATTCTTCTCCGTCTTGGTTAACTCTGTCTATCTACAGCCTAATTAGGATTTTCTCGACATGATTATTTTGTGTTCCATCTTTCATATGATTTGACTAAACTCTTCTTCACTAGCCTCTTGGATAATTCTTCTTGTCCTTTCCAATAATAGTTGAAAGTGCCTCGTGGATTGATTCAAGGAAAGTTCGAAAAGTAATTTATCCTTGTATTACGGAATCGAGAGTTTGCATCCTGAGAAATACTGGCGAGGCATGACTTCGGATAACGGCATCATGGTTAAATATGTTTCTCGAATTCTACTTGGACCACTCCCTAAGCATTTTGACTAACATCTTCTCCTTTATTTTGCAAAAATTGTTTAGAAATATATCACGGATATTAGCCAAGTTAAGTTTAGGAACCTATATTATCTGGCGTGGCAGCTGTGCACTGCAGCCATCCGTTGTATTATGGAACCAGGAAGTTAATCGCAGCCAGATGCACACTAGCGCGATAGTAACTTCATGTGACGTAATTACGGAGGTATATGGTTCTTGAGTTTTACTTCGACTACGTCCTATGCATTTCATTTGGCCTCGTACTATTCTTGGAAATATTTTGACAATCTTTCCTGTCTTGCTTGACCCTTACCTTGTCTGAATAATTATATGGATTGCTCGACCCAGTCTTAGGCCTTTATTTTCTTCTATTTAATTGATGACTGAAATAGCCAAACCTTGTTAACAGATTATGTAGTATAACTATAATATGTTAATGTGTGATTGTGATGAGTATATTTTTCCTAGGGATTTATTGGGTTAAGCTTATAGGACAGATACGAGTGACTGATTATAGTGGACTTAGAAAACCATTAAGGATGATTAGTTTGATAGTATAGATTGCTGATAAGGTATCTAAGATGGAGTAATGAAATATTATATTTGGTGACTACGGATTTAGGACTAGAATCTTATGCTTAGGTTCGAGTGTTGAATATTGTGAGACTTTGATGACCAAGTGATTATTGGTTATCTACAACCCATTTACTTATGATTGGAGGATAGATCGATAGCGTGCAAGATCGGAAGATAGCAGGAACAAAACATGGACATATGTACATAGGTAATAAATAAATCGGTAATGATTTAAGAGTTTGAATTTGAGGGTTTATATTCAGGAGTTTTTGAGTAAAAAGAGAGAATGATCAATGCCAAGAATAAGTTTTGAATGTATAATTTCGTGGAGCTTGTGATTAATAGGATAAAGATACTTAGGACGGGATAAGGAAACAAATAAATTGATATTGAGATTGGAATTTTGGTTGATGGCCAATCATTGTTGATATATACGTATCTCGAGGATGACCCTTATTTTAGAGTATATGTAAAGGTTCTTATTGATATGAAGATTCTAAGGGGTAAAATGACATAGTTTTTTATAGAAGAAGCATGTTGAACCTGAACCAAATGATTGTAGAGAGAAACAGCATAGACGATCACAAGGGTAGCAGATTGGCTACTGTAGCCAAAGCAGTTGCATGTTTTAGCTTGACCTATTAGATGATTTTAATTTCGAGGACAGAATTTTTATAAGGTGGGTAAGATGTATGCCCCATGAATGTTCGAGATTTATTTTTTGATTTTCTAAATGAATTATTATCGATGATTTATTTTTATTTAATTAATTTTGATCATTAAATGCTCTTTACCGTGACTTGGATTTCTAGAGCATCAGGGATGCCAGTTTCTGGAAACTTTCTTCTTGAAGTTGTAGTAGACGAGATTATCTTCATGTTGATATATCGTGTCTCACTCGAACTCGTTTCCTTGTGCTCTTTTTGTATCGCGCAACTTTGGGTCAACTTAGACCAATTAATTGTTGAATAATTATTCTCACTTTTATCTTGGATCATCGTTCGCACGTTACCGTGACTTTTAATTTAGGAGCACAGTCATTTTCTCAGAACCAACTTCTCATGAATGATCTACTTGAGACGCTCTACACCTATGACCTTCGTGTCTCACTCAGACACTCCATTTTGTGCTTCATTTCCTTCGCACAACTTTCGGGTCAATTTAGGCTAATTAATTATCTACCGTAAAACCTGATTTAATTTCCAATTTAATTTTTGGGCCCGACATTGGTCCAATCTGTTCGATCCAATATATGGCCCTGGCCTATTTTGAGTCTACTATGCACGTACCACTTGCGTGCCACCAAATTGATCTTCCTTGTGCTCCCATTTCATTTATGATTTTAAATAGTTTAAATTTGTTATTTAAATTAAATCTTGGTCCCAAGCTTGTCCAACTTGACCCAACACCTAACCCAATTGGGTGTGACCCTACCATGTCTACCCATATCACCCCACTATTGTAATTGTATTTTCTCTACACAAAATATCCCTATTTATATAAATATCTATTTCTCTCTCCATTCAAATATATACATAATATATATACATATAATATCTCTCTCTCTCCCCCTTTATTACATTCACACACACACATCACCCACTCCTCCATCACCATCAGCCTACACGAGCAGTACTAGCCCCCTCTCCCTTAACTCTCTCTCTAAATATCTCTCTTTCTCTCTCTTTTTTTATATATTATATACACACACAATTAATTTTCTCTCTTTCTTCCTACATTCCTCACTCTCTCTCCCTATTAATTCTTCCCACAGCAGACGACCCCCTCCATTGGCCGACCCATGGCCGGCCGACCACCAGTCCATGGCCGAGCCTCCTCATTCTCCTCCTCCATTCTCCATCATCATCTAACTTCACCACACCATCACCACCTTTCCACCACCACTGCGTCACCTCAACCACCGCACGCCGTACCTCGCCGTGCCTCTGGCTGTGCCACCGTGCCAGGCCAGTGGAGCACAGCAGAGCAATAGCCAACAGCAGTAGCAACGCGCGCAGCAGCGGCAGCCGCGTGTGGCCGTGCCACCGTGCGCCGCCCGCCGCCTCAGCGTGTTGCCACGACCCCCTCCCGCCAGGCGACCCCCGGCGACCATCCCGTGGCGACCACCGTCCTCCGGGACGCGCCGTCTAGGCGATTCGTACATTTTATTCGGAATTCCGTCGACGCGCGCGCGAACGAGATCCAGGAATGGCGTTCCGTCGCAGCAACTTCGCGTGCGTTTTTGAGAAATCCGATCGTTGGATCGGCGATTTCTTTGCTCCTCTCAATCTCGGTATATCCATCTTTACTCCCCTTAATTTTCGTCCATTAAATTTATCGTTTGATACATCAAAATCGGCGACCAAGTTGACCGTTTGAATTGTGTAATTTTTGGACAGTTTTGCGGAGCCAACTTCGTCGGTTCGTATCTCCTCCATCGCAGCTCCGTCTGGCGTGCTACTGGTTCCTATGTGAAGCTGGTATAACCCTCTTCCTACCCCTCCAGTTTTGTTTCATTATGAGCACGTTTGATTGGTTGAATTCTACGCCAAAGTTGGCCGTCCGAATTCGTAATTTCTAACTTGTTAAATTCTATTTTTGAACCCGGGACTCCAGATTCAATTTCTGACACCACAGTAGACTCGTTGCGTCGTTCTGGCACGTTTTTATATAAAATTTGCTAGATTTGGAGGATATGGATCCTGACACGCATTTCGGTGCAAAGTGAGCCCCATAGTCCGGGTCAAGGGGACTTTTTGACGTCGGCTAATCGAAATCCAATGCCGGATATACCGTTGAGTTCGTATCGTCATTCTAGACTCGTTGATATATAATTTGCTAGGTTTTAGTGGACATTGGTTCCGACACGCATTTCGGTGCAAGTCGGATACCAATTTTCGGATCAACAGGACATTTTGAGTTCGGCTCATCGGAATCCAATTCTGGACATACCATTGAGTTCGTATCGTCATTCTGGACTCGTTGACATATAATTTGCTGAGTTTTGAGGACATTGGCTCCGACACGCTTTTTCGTGCAAATCAGAATTTCAATATCCTGGTCAACGGACCAATTTGAGATCGGTTCAACGAAATCCAATTCTGAATATACCGTTGGGTTCGTATCGTCATTCTAGATTCGTGGACATATAATTTGTTAGGTTTAGTACACTTTTATTTTGGCACATTTTTTGGTGCAAAGCGGGTCCGACACGGACACCGTTTTGACCCGAAATTATCTTTTTGTTCCTTTGTCCAAATTGGACTTATGGGCAGGCTATTCTTGCTATTTCGACCATTCTTAACATGTTGGTAATGGTTGTTTCACCATCCGATAACATCTGTAGGTTTTCCCCTATCTATCACCCTATTATTATTATAATCTTTCTCTTGTTGTATTTTGAGATCCATCGATTATAGTGATTTCATAATCACTGAAATTGATATGTTGATCCTGTAGATATTTATAGAGACTAGCATTTACCCTGTTTGACCATGGTTGACTACTTTGACTGAACGTCGAAGTAGAGTCAACATTTGACCTAGGTTAGACTAGTTTTGACCTTGGTTGACCACAGTTGACTATTTTGATTAAAAATCAACCGAAAGTCAACCGTAGCCTAAAATTGACTAAAACTGGACCAAAGTTGACCAGTTGACCCAAAGTCAACTGTTAGTCAACATTAGTCAAGTTTGACCTAGAGTTGACCAGTTGACCAAAAGTCAACTGTAAGTCAACCCTTGACTTAGATTGACCTAGTTTGACTTGGTTTAACTTCCTGTCACCTAGTTTGACTTAGTGGACTGAGATTGACCTATATAATCATGCCTAACACTGTTGAACCCTAATTAGCTTATGTATATCTCATCTTTAGGTCTGTGATTTTACTCTGAGCCAGATTACACAGTTGACATATTCCACCAGATCTAGGCGAGTACATTCTCTGATAATATTTCTGTTTTAGGATATCGTCTATGTTTCTTGTATTTAGTGTAGATACCCTTGTTCTCTTGACACATTGTTCACACGGATTGGTATTTCTCTGGATCCCGTCATGAGATGTTATTCCTCGCTTTCCTTGGTATATCTTGTACAAGTCTTTTTTGTTCCTTGTGCATTGTATAGACACGATTCCTGCGAAGGCTAGCTACCCTCTCAGAGAATCGTGCGTCGTGATGTGTCATGGTTGGATCCACTATACTAGTCGGGGACGAGGAGTATTGATGTAGATATGTGGTCAAAGCCTATTGTGCGCCTTGTGCACCTATTGATTGTGAGTGTTAACCATACACCCCACGTATGGTTAGCCAGGCCTGTTACTATTGTGCAATGTCCCAAGCCGGCTACATATTGTAGCTAGTACTCACACACCTAGATAGATGATTCTTGATTCTTGTACATGCCATGATCAATTTTACTTGCCTTGTTCTAGCTCTAGATTTACAGCTTTCCTTGCCATGATACTCACATGTACATTTCATGATTTCTTGTATATTCTCTCTATTTACTGCTACATTTTCAATATCGTCTAATTAGAACTGTTATTTGAGATTTGTGCTCGTTTCATCCTGACTGGATATGTTGATAAAATTTTAGGAGTAGTTGTGCCCTTCGTATTGGACTTCATGATGTTGCTAGCTGAGGTGGATCTCACTATTCTTCTATGTGAGTTGCCTGGTAGTTATCCTTAGTTAGTCTTGTTGTTCCTTCCTTATTTTCCTGTCTTATGATCCTTGTAGATTCTAGTTGTTCTAGTGATATTGTTATTATTTTCTTGTCTTATCTTCCTTAGTTTTCGTGATGTGATATGAGTACATTTCTAGTTACGGATCTTTAGATGTTGTAGTTAGTTCAGGGTACTTGACAGCGCTCTACCGCCGATAATGCAGCGTAGGCTGGGCGTGGCCTACGTATTCGTACCCGTATATCCGGGTGCGGGTCGTGACAACACTGATGCATTGTGGGACCGTCAGTCAGGCTTACAACCTTGACTGATCGGGCCGAAATGTCGTTGAGATAGTCCCACGTGATGTGTAACATCAATGACCGCACATATAAGATAGTAGCATCCTCACCTATTGTCTTACGCAGGTGTAAATATTATCTCTGTTTTCATGCAGGGACGAGCACAGCCGTGGTAAGAAATGTGATAAACTGCTATGTTTCACTGTATGCTTTATTACTCAAAGATGGCTATCGATATGAACTGAATTCATTTAGTTCTAAATAGAAAGACAACTCTAAAGCATGCCTATCTTAACAATCAGAGTCGGTTTAGAAGAGTGGGTTCGTCTCATCCACTTAGCAAGTGTGCTAATCCCTTCCGCCAATTTTCCCAGGTGCGGCGGGCGCTCTAAACTGAACTGAAGCTGAAGTACGGAGAGGCGTTTTGAAGCTCTTCCTATGCTGAAGTATTTTGAAGCCAATTCAATCGACGGCTTATGTATAAAGGGGCGAATGTATGGGACAGCAAGCGTTAGTTCAGGCAGCTTGTCGAGTATATTTCTTATCATTTTCAATCAATGTAGCCGCAACGACATTGTCACGACCCGCACCCTGTATAGGGGCACGAGAAGTGGGTACGTCCAGCCTACGCCGCAGTGTCGACGGTAGTAAGCTGTCCTAGGTTGCTAACTAATCTCATGCAGTGTATAAAAAAGTACTTGTCCAGATATCAGCTCCGAATGGAGGACAAGTAAAAGGTTATGATATACTCAAACACAGTCTAAAGCACGATAAGAAAACACAGAAGTTATACCTAAGGAATTAAAGACAACAACAACTAACTACTAAAATAATACAACATCATCTCAAACAAACTTAATACAAACTCAATATCTTAACTTTAATACAACAAGTCAAAATATGAAAGCTAAAGTAGTCTACTAGCTAATCTCCTGAATCACTCCTCAGAGTCGAAACCAAAGGTAGCTAATCCCTCGCCAGGTCCATGGTGAGTAGGGCATGTGTCCTCAGGATTATCATCTGTAATATTTTCAACAGGTCCAATCAGGACGGGAACAAGTACAACTCATCTAGAAAAACCCAAGTAAATGACAAAGAACTATAAGGCAGTTATAGACAGTTTTATTGATGAGCATGGCAGTTTTATACAGGTAATGATGGCATAGGGAAACAGTAAGATACAAGAAAAGAAAGGTAACTAAAACAAGAGAAGAATCATGGCAATGAAGACTGTAATAAAAGCTAACTGAACTAGAATAACATGTATGAGTCCAGACAGTACGATATAAGTCTAATGTAATCCCAGTGTGAGTCCAGTCCATATAATCCGATACCAGATGATTTCTAGTACAAGATGAGTCCAACAGTGATCAATGAATCCCGGGGTGAGTCCAACTATGATCTAACAGTGTATTTTAAAATACCGAGGTCGACATGTAAACGGCTGTAGGTATCAAGCACATCTCTCACTGATCAGGCAAGAGATGGCTATGCTTCCGGTAGATTCCTGTGGGAGATTCCGGATTTGGGGTATGTCTACATGTCTTACTCAATATTTCCCCGCCCAGCAAGTGAATCCAAAATCGACAAAAAGAATCGAGATGAGTCTGGCCAATACGTGATGATTCCAGAAATGATTTCGGAATGATACCAATGACTCCAGTAATAGAGGCCAGCAAGTAAAGTATGTGTCGATACATGAATCCAGAAATATCCATACGTGTTGATACAGAGAATCACATAGAACTAACTAGAACTGAAATACAGTAATCGACAAATAAATGAGAGAACTATCAGAGAATGTACTCGCCTGATACTCTGAAAAGAGTAGTATAATATCAGATGTCTGTACCAGGGTCACAATGTCCTAAAATAGAGCAATACAGTTATGACATGTCCAAAATGAAGGTAAATGAAATCTACGATGCAATCTATATGAATTTTAAGCCAATCTAGGTCAAAGTCAAACTTGGTCAACTCTACAGTCAAACTAAGTCAAATTAAGTCATACTAGGTCACAAGAAGTTAAACTAAGTCATACATGGTCAAACAAGGTTAAACAAGTCTAATCTAGGTTAAAGTCAACTCTTGGTCAAACATTCTAGCCAAACTAGTCAAATACTAGTCAACATGATCAATCTAGGTCAAGTCTAGGTCAAATTTAGACTAACTAAGGTTTTGGGTCAAACAAAGACTAGTCAACAAGGTAATTAGGTTAATCTTGACTAATGGTCAACTTCTAGTCAATTTCTAAGGCTAACACAAATCATGACACAACTCCTAAGTATTCCACTTAATCCCATACATATCTTAAATTATATAGGATTACCCTCATAATCCATATGGTTAACCTAATCATCTAGTTAGGGTTTAGTCAAACTTAAGTCAAATAGTCATCTAAAATCCATCTAAGTCAATTCTAGGTCAAGGTTGACCTATAGCTGACTTTGGTCAACAATGGTCAACAAGGGCCAACCATCTAGTCAAACTAGGTCTACTAGACCTATTGGTCAATCCTAACTTGCTACTAACCATAGGCTAGTGAATCTAGGACACTAACACATATAGGTATATATATATATATCCCACTATGTATATAACATATATATACTCTCAATATATATCTAATACAAATATATATAATACATAATCTATATATATATACCAACTATATATATAGATAACCAAATATATATACATAATACATATATATACACATATATAGATAGCTAACATATATACACATATATAACATACATATATATATAATACCCTATATATATATATATATATAACATATATATATACCATATATAACATATATACATATATAGGTAGAGAGAGAGAGGAATGGGAGGGTGAGAGTCTGGGTGATGGGGGTCATGACAGCAAGGGGGGTTGATCTCAGAAATCTGAGAACCAACACAACACACACACCTACACATATATATACCCATTTATATACACACCCATATCTACATATATAGACACTCACATACACTATACATAGACACACACACTCATATACACATACACTCACATATACAATATATATACACATAAATATACGTATATATATACATACAAATCAATTTAAAATTCATTTAAAATACTGAAATAAAACAGTAAATACTGTTCATAACTGAACAGTGGGGGGAAAACCAAATTCGATGCAAAAACCTAGCTAATACCCAAAACCAAGGGTTGGTAATCGTGTCCCCACACATGTACGTGTCGTGTGTGTCCATGGGAGTCCACCACGACACGACACGGCGTGTCCAGGAGTCTAAAACCCAAATCGGGTAAATTGACAGTGCACAGTGTCGTGCTAAGGTGCACACGTGTGTAGGACACGACACACGTGTCCATGTGTCTCGTGCACACGTGTGTAGGTTCGCCTAGGGTAGGTCTAGGTGTCCCACAGCCTGATACGTGTCCAAGTGTCACACAGTGTCGTGTCCGAGCCCGTATCAGAGCCTAACTGTGCGTGTGTGTGTGGACAGCACAAATCAGTGCGAGCTTGATAACATCGTGAATACCAAACCAACTCGACCTAAACTTTGTGTGTGTCGTGTCAGACATTAGACCCATGTGTCTACAAAGTTTCGTGCCATATAGTGTCGTGTTGTGTCCTGTGTCTAGCCCGAGTAGCAGGGGAGAACACAGGCACAGTGCGGTGCCTCGTGCAGCGAGGACAGAGCCTCGTGGACACGACACACACGTGGATACGTGTCGTGCTCGTGTCAGGGTGTAGCCTAGGTCTAGGGCTAGGGATTAGGCATGACACTTCGTGTCCACGTCGTGTCTGGACACGATACGTAGGCCGTGTCAGTACGTGTTTTAATACTGTGTACAGTGTAGTGCACGGTCAGTGCGTATCGAATTTCTCACTCGACACGACACAAAGTGTCACGAAACTCGAGGGGAGGCTTGTCAGAGGGTGCCCCCACCTCTGTGCCAAGTGGCACGTGTTCACGTGTCCAATTCGTGAAGAAAACAGTGTCGGGTTTCAGGGACAGTGCACAGTGTGTGCACAGCGTGTTCGTGTCCATTTTGGACACGGACACGACACGATAACGTGCTCAGTCCTAGTGTCTCGTGATCAGCATGCTAAGGGCTACCCAAATGTGTAATTTGTTTTGGAAAATAATAACTTTTATTCCTAAGTGACATTTCACCAAACACTGAAATTAAGACACAGACACGTGTCCGATACGGACACCAAACCAAGCCTATTTCCTACCAAACTTGACACACAGCTAGGGTTTACCTATATGCATGCAATTATGAAGAAAAATCACAATATTAACTAGGTTTGAGGGTATTTACCTATGAGTGCAAAATCCTCAAATATAGGCCTATTTGAATGAAATCCTCCTTCAACTCCTAATGTCCAAAGCTCCACAATTCCTTGCTAGCAAGCCACAATTGGTATCCTCTAGTGTAGGGGGTTCCAATGCAAGAAACTAGGCTCAATTTGGAGCTAAAATGGTTAAGTGGTGAGGGTGTGAAGGTAGAAGAAAAACTAGGTTTTTTTAAGAGTAATAAAAAAGAAGCTTGAATGAAGGGGGGGTGTGTTTATATGGAAGGGGGTAGGGTTGGGCTGTCATGGGGGGTAGGGGTAGATATTTAGGGTTTATCCACCTAGCAAAACTTAGCCCCTAAGTCTTTGACTAAGGGAATAGATATTTAGGTTTCTAGAAAATATCTTAGATAGGTAATATCTAGATATTTGTAAACTAGATATTTATACCTAAAGCTAACATCCTCTACTTAGTCTCCTAGGTTAGTTTCTAACCTCTAGATTCGTGCTAAACTAGGTTAGGAGCTAACAAGACACTAATCAACTAATTAAATAATAATAAATTACATAAATCCAAATAAATTCTAATAAATTACCAAAATACTCTTTTAACTAAAAAGTGGTGATTTGATATCCTAATAACATGGTTAGGCTTACATGGTCAGGGTTAGTCTCTAGGTTATGAAATCTCTAGGGTTTACACTAGGGTTATACTAGTAAAATCACAAAGTCATAAGCCATGACTTAGAAAATAGTTTTAATCTAACTAAAATTCACAAAAATCATATCATGACTAAAATACCATTAATAAATAATAAAAATAATAAATTTTCAAAATATCCCAATTTCAGAAAACTGGGTGTTACAGGCATCCAATGTAATTACGACTTGCACTTCGTTGCAAGCTATGAATGAAAAGCAAATTTCTATCTTCCTATACTGCATCTTATATTCTGATGTGATTTGTGAAGTTTTAACTTGGCGTATTAATATGAAAAGTAACGTAACGTTCTTGCCTTGTACGAGTGCAATTCCAGACTCGTACGACATCACGTCTTAGCGAGGACGATCGAATCGGCAAAATAACACCGGGGACGAACGGTTTGTCGACTCGGGACGTGACAAATTGGTATCAGAGCACAGTTATATTTTTTCAGATTTTCGAAAGATGTTTCATTATTGGAATGTCCGTTGCGATGGCTCGATTGAATGCTGGTCGACATGCTGCATGAAATAAAAGTTCCATACCGGTAAGCCCGTAGATATTTTTGAAAAATACTAACGGGTTTACTCTGTTTTGTAGGAATGACTAAGAAAAAGAACAATACCGGCACAACAACCCAAACCGTCGATAGTATGTCGAGCATAAAAAGTACTGGCCCTAGCGAGACAACTATGGAGAAAATGCTATAGTTGATGGAACTGCAGCAGCAACAGCTTCAAATGCAATTCAAAGCCAAATTTCATGCGCAACAGAAGCAGATGAACGCCCTGACTCAGATAGTGAGCAAGATGGCGGGCAATACTAAGGCAACGGACGTGGTACCCGAGGAGAAGCAAGGTGATCAAGATAAAGACGAGAAAGAAGAAGCTCAACCGCAAATGAAAAATTCTTCTTCCTTGTTCAAGGCAAAGGAGTTCCGCAAGATGAATCCATCAAAATTCAACGGCCGAGCAGAGCCTGATGTGATCGTATGGTGGCTCGCAGAGATTGAGGACCTGCTTAATCTGCTTAGCATTGAAGGATCCCAGAGGGTAACTTGTGCGGCGTTACAGCTGCAACTGAGGGCTTACGACTGGTGGACAACTAAGAAGCAGAAAATCTACGAAGCCGATACCAACGCCACGATTTCCTGAAAAATATTCAAGGAAGCTTTCCTCGAACAGTACGTTCCTCGCGCCGTCCGTCGTAAAAAAAAAGACGAGTTCATGATGCCGCGACAAGAAAATATGTCAGTCGACGATTATGACTCGAGCTTCTCGAAACTGGCGAAGTTTGCCGGCGCCTTTCTGCCCAACAAGGAAGCATGGTGTGAACGCTTCCAACAAGGCCTAAACGACGAACTGCGAAGGGACGTCATGAATCATAGGTGTCGAACATACCGTGAATCCTACGATGCCGCTCTAGATAGTGACCGTATCTTTGGCCGTATGTCGCATAGAGGCATCCGTAACCTCTTCAACAAGCGTCCTAACGACGCTGGGGGATCGAGAGTATCAAAACGTCCGAACAGATTTGATGACTGAGGCCATGGCGGACAACACTGCAGCAGGTGCGGTAGGCGTGGGCATCGAAGCGCCGATTGCGTCACGAGATCCTGCTACAAGTGTGGCGAGGTAGGCCATATAGTTACATATTTCCCGCCAAAATTTCCAAATCAACCCAACCCACCAAGGAACGTGCCGAATCAACATAAAACGCCTATACTGCAAGGCGCAAATGCGGTGCCCGTCAACCCACAGAATCAACGCCACGGAGCTCAAGGCCGAGTTTATGCCTTAACTCGGAACGAGGCGTTCGCGTCCGATACTGTTGTAACAGGTATATTACTCTACAAAAATATACCTACACGAGTACTATTCGATTCGGGTGCGACGCATAGCTTTATATCTGCTGATTAGTAAGTAACAATTACAAAACTACCCCCTCACACAATGTGATTATATATTTCTAGAAAATTGGACAAAATATATTCTTGATCCCAACTGTATGCAAAATATTGGACAAGTATTAAAAGAACAGTAGTGATATACAGACCGAGAGGGGGACTGCTGCTCAGCTCGCGTACTTGTGTCCCCCTCCCATTTGCTTAACCGAACGGCAACCCCACATTTACAGGAAGTGAGAGGTTTCAACCAATTGGAGGGGATACATCAGCGCTCGATTTGAGTTGCGGTGCCTCCATTCGGTCCACTAGGCTTTATTGTTAAAGAAAGGAAAAGAACACAAATAAATTACACTTACAATTGAAGAAAATTAATTAGCAAGTTATTTGCCTGTTTAAATTTTGGTCCCTCAATTCTACTCAATGTTTTAAAAATCGGACCGATGATCGAACCGAAATTTTTTGGTATAGGTCGGACCGGGGTTCAACCGGGTTCAATCGGGTTCAACCGGAGTTCAATCGGGGTTCAAATAGACTTGGTTTAGTTTGGTTTAAATACGTAAGATATTCATATTTATTTATTGGTTTAGTTTTGTTTGGTCATAAGTATGTTGGTTTGGTTTACTCTTACAACTATAAGGTCAATCAAAACCAAACCAAGAATCAAATTGTCCAAATTTTTCATGATAATTTTTTAATTTTTTTTTTCTTAAAAAAATATCAAAATTAGTTGGTTCAATTGCGAACCGATTCGGCCGGTTCACCGGTTGAGTCCGGTTTTTACAAAAAACCGACGGTTCTTTAAAAGACCCGATTTTAATCGAACCGGACCGAATTTTTTTGTATAAAGCGGTCGGACCCGGTCCGACCGCCGGTCCGGTCGGTTTTTACAACATTGATTCTACTCGCAAGCTAGGCTAGCTCCTCTTGCCCTTGCTCCCCAGCAGGAGGCTGAAGTAGAAGAGGACCCTGAAGAAGAAGCCCCACGCCACCGTCACCATGAGACAGTCCCACTTGCTCAGCTGCGTGATCCCCTGCTGCTTCAGCACGTCCGCCCCCGTCGTCACGCACGTCGTGTTCGTCAGGCTCATCCCCAGCGACCCGCTCATCGCCTTGAGCACGTTCAGCTTCAGCGCCTCCGGCAGGCTCCCCAGCGGCGAGTTCTCGAACATCTGCGTCCCCCTCACGAAGCACTTGCTGTCGTCGTCGAACTCGTTCATCATCACGGCTTCGTACGGGTACTTCACCAGCGACAGGTAGTGGAACCATATCCAGTAGTCCGGAATCCGGTCGCGGTTGATGAAGAAGCCGCTGACTAGCAAGAAGTAGGCGAGGACGGCGACGACGACGGTGTAGCCCAGAATGACGTGGGAGACGATGCCGGAGACGAAGGTCACGAACCCGCTCCCGGCCCAGAAGGAGGCTAGGACTATCAGGAAGAAGAATAGGAAGCCCTGACCTCCACCGGCGAGCCCCACCGCGAAGAACGTAGTCACGGCGAACGAGATCGAGAGGAAGACCAACGGGGGGAAGCTAACGATCGCGTTGGAGAGGACGTAGGAGGAGCGCCGGTAGGCGTTGTAGGCGGTCTCCCTCATGAAAATGTATCTCTCCTGGAGGAAGACCGGGAGCGCGTCGGCGCAGGTGTAGAACATGGTGGACATGCCGATGGCGAAGAAGCCCAACCTCTCTTGGACACCCTTTGGAGAGTCGTCGAGGCGCCAGAAGATGGTTGCGAGGATGAAGCCGGTGACGAGGATGACACCGAGACGCATACCGAACAGCTCGGGCAGGCGGCGGCTGTTGGTGGCAGCACGCCTGGAGAGGACCGCGGTCTCGATCCAGAACGGGTTCGCGAAGGTCGGGACCAAGTCTCCGGTCGGGACGGTGCAGCCGTCGGTCGCTCCGGAGACCAACTTCCCGCGCGAAATGCTAGCACTGATGGCGTCTTTCAGCGAAGTCTGAGACCTCGGGGCCGGCAGGGGATTGTGGCGGGAAAGCTTCAGGGACTGCCAAGTGCGGTTGAAGTCGACGAGCGGCGCCGTCCCTTTCGGAGAGGCTTCGAGCTCACGGATGACGTCGAGAGCAAACTCGACCCGGTTCTCGTTCTCCGGTATCGGCTGGCCGAGCTCGGAGAAGAAAAGCGGGAGGTCGTCCGGCCGACCGCTGTAGACAGTCTGGCCGCGGGAGAGAAAAATCATCCGATCGAGTAGGCCGACGAGCCTCGAGCTCGGCTGGTGCACTGACATGACGACGATGCTCCCGCTCTGAGCAATCTTCTGCAGGACCTTCACCACCATGAACGCCGACGTTGAGTCCAGCCCGGAAGTCGGCTCGTCGAGGAAAAGTATGATCGGATCATGAATTATATCAATCCCAATCGAAACCCTCCTCCTCTCTCCGCCGGAGACTCCTCTGTGTCCCTCGTCACCTATGATGGTGCTGGCGGCTCGGCGGAGGCCGAGCTTGTCGATGAGCTGCTGCACTCTAGCCTTCTTCTTCGACTTGGGCAGAGTCCTCGGCAGCCGGAACTCCGCAGAAAACATTAGGGTTTCCTCGACAGTGAGCATCGGGTACAGTAGGTCGTCCTGCATGACGTATGCGGATATCGACTTCATTAACTTCCGGTCGACCGTCTCTCCATTAAGGCGCACACTCCCCTTCAAGCTCGCCTTGGTGATACGGCTCGCCAGCGCGTCGATGAGCGTGCTCTTGCCGCTGCCCGACGCTCCGAGCACCGCCAGTATCTCTCCTTCCCTCGCCTCCCCCGAAACGCCATTGAGCAGCGCCTTGGTGCGGCTGTCGTCATCGACAGCACCGGCCCTGGCTGGGTCGGTCCTGCAGAAGCGGAAGAGCTTGCGGCTGGAATTCTTGACGCTGTAGTGGAGGTCGGTGAAGGTGAGGTGGAACGAAAGGGGGCGGACAGCTAGACCGAGCTCGAGGTCGAGGCTGACGTCGACAGTGTCGGCAGCGCCGTCGCCGATGTGCTTGAAGAGCTGGCCGAGCGTCGGGGAGTGCGTGCCCTGACTTTCACGGTGGTGGTGGTGGTGGTGGTGGATGAGGAGTTCGCTGCGAGCAATGTCTTCGGCTTCCTCCATAACCGTTGGAGTGGTGGCTCGGGCGAAGGTGAGCTTGCCGACGAACCGAGACATTGCTAGCTTAATAGTATGGTGGAGCTTGGGTGCGGTCACCGGAACAGTGAGAGTAGGAAGTTGGGGTTTGTTGGTTTATGGTTGCATTGCATTTATAGGGGTGGGGGCTCAGCTAATGGCCGGTTAGTGTTATATTAGAGTGTCACCTACGCCTTCCCAATTTAATTTGTTTGGATGGGTTAAGATTGTGTTTGTTTGGGAATTCAACCGTGCTATTTGGCACGAGCCGCATGTGCCCGTGGTCAGCACGCATGCTACCAACCACGACGGGACAATAAGGGAGTGGGGTCGACGGAGCAGTAGGGAGGTGGGGGCCGGGAGTCGTTGGCGGAGGAAGGGACGGCGAGCAGGAGAGGGGGGAGCCGGAGCAGGTGCAGGAGGGCGGGGGTGAGGGCGGCGACTCCGTCGCGGTTGGCCACGTGCATGCACAGTGGATGCACGCAATGCGTGCCCAATATCATTCTAGTTGGGAACTAGGTATTAGGTGAGGGTGTTCAGTTACAATGGAACTTCCTTATTTTTTGGGAGAGTACTGCTATTCTAAGTCCAAATTGTCTTTCCAAATTATTATGTTATGTGGCTCTACTGATGTAACAGATTAAATAACATTATATGTGATTTAATATGTCAAATTTTAACCAAAAGATTAACAAAAAAGACTATTTGGCTCCCAAAATATTTGGGTGACGACATCTTCCATTATGTGGCATATGATATGGTTGCTGACAT
Organism: Iris pallida; assembly: GCA_029216955.1. Lineage (NCBI taxonomy): Eukaryota > Viridiplantae > Streptophyta > Magnoliopsida > Asparagales > Iridaceae > Iris > Iris pallida. Next base: position 4,653,480 of record JANAVB010025798.1, read on the forward strand.
GGCAGCTGACATGACAAAATTTAACATTAAAATTAATATTAATATTAAAATTAATATTAAATTAACATGATAATTAACATTAACCTTAACCTTAACATTAGAATTAACCTTAACATTAAAATTAACATTAATATTAATATTAATATTAAAATTAATCTTAACATTAAAATTAATATTAACATTAACATTAATATTAATATTAACATAAACATTAACAATAAAATAATTGTGTAATTAATATTTTTGCTTAAAATTTGTCATGTAAGCTGTTATGTCAGCTGCCATGTCAAATGCCACATAATGGAAGATGGCATCATCCAAATATTTTGGAAGCCAAATAACATAATTGAAAGATTAATTATTTAAGCTCATACAATGATCAATAAAGTATTTTTCAAGTTCTTATAAATAATAAAGAGTTTAGACAAAAAGTAAGACGTTACAATTTCCTGATGAGGTATTACATGCATTTCTAAACATTAGAAGAAACATACTATATAAAATTAAAAAAAATTGATGAGAAGAGAATATATATATATATATATATATATATATATATATATATATATATAAAAGAAATTGATAAGGAGTACAAATAAGTGTTGTCAGAATTGGATCGGATAGACCGTTGGACCAGATCTGATAGAAATTTACAAAAGAATGATCTGATCTGACTTGAACCGATTTTTTTTTAAGAAGTGACAATTTTTTTTTCATAATTGGGGTTTAACCGGTGAACCATCTGAACCGGTTCACAATTAAACCGACCGATTTTGATTCTAGAAAAGCTCAAAACATTTTAGCACATGAGATTTGGACCATTAAATTTTTGGTTTGGTTTCAACAAACTTTATAGTTGTAAAACTAAATTACCAAATCAAGTATACTTTGAACCAAACCAATACAAGCCAAGAATTAAATGTACATGACTCAAATCATTTGGTTCTCGTAGATGGCCTATTTGAACCGTGGTTAAATCTTGTTTGAACTTCGTTCAGAACTGTATCAAAGATTTTTCATTCAATTATTGGTCTGATTTTTTAAATTGGCTAAGTAGAGTTTAGCCCCTGGATTTGATATCAGTTTAGAGTTTAAGTCCTCGAATATTCAATTGAAAAGTTTAAATCATGAACTTTTATTATTTATTATATTTTTTCTGTTATATCTTCCCTAACAAGTATACGAAAATATTATTAACAAACATAAAGGGATCTAAAAAAATTTATTAACTAACATTTTATGAAAATTTGATAATAAAAAAAGAAACAAAAAAATAAAAAATTTATAATCTAATTTTTTTTTAATTAGACATGTTAGAACTTAAATTTTAAACTAATATAAAATTCAAGATCTAACCACTGAATAGCCGTTTTGAAAACATTGGTACAACAAACTAGCGATACATCAAACTCGAAAGAGATTCATACTTGGTCAATATTATATTGGGATGTGGTGGTGGTGGTGGCGGCGGCGGCGGGGACACCAACTTAGAATAAATTGTATATAAAACAAAGAAGGGGTGACACGGTGCATGGGTGGGTGTGAGTTCGTTAGGATGTTAGTTATGTGTGGCTGTGGGGGAAACGTGCAAATCTAAGCTGGCAAAATTAGTGCATGCAATTTCTCGGTCAAAGGATGAATGAAGGAAGAAAAACGTAGATTGGCGAATGCAAATGTTGTGTTATATCAACATTCCATGCATGCCAAATGTTGTGAGCATGATAATCGCACAACGTCAAGTTTTTGATCTTGTATTTGTACATATAGTCCTTAAAGAAGGTCAAAAACCGTTTTGATTGTGAGCAATAGTCCTTAAGAATGTTCAAAAACGGTTTTGAGTCTTTTGACTATGAACAGTGAACGCTGGAACAAATTTTTTAGAACAATATGGCTAAAAAATAAATTTTGGTTCATTCAGAAATTATTCAAAAATAAAAGCATAAACATTTTGTTCTTCAACTTTGGGAGATATGACTCACCAAGTTATAGAGATTAAAAAAGGTGATCTGAAATTTTATTATTTGTAAAATAATTACAATTTTTTTTTATAAGAAGCATCATAGTTTTGTGATTTTTTTTTTTTACATTGTATACCTTTTGGTCCACTATCCCCAACTCTTACTATTTTTATTAATGGAAATAATAATGTATCTTTTTTATTATTATTATTATGCATTGCATGCCTATAACGTCTCCTCGTATCTTTATTACTATTATTATTTTTGTATTGCATGTCTTTTGGGCTCGTTGTCTCCTACTTTTACTATTTTTTATAAATGGAAGGAATAATGTCTCACGTCTCCCCATGTCTTTTTGGCCCACTAACCCCAACTTCTACTATTGATGTTCTGCCACCCAACTAGGATATTATGCCTCTTTCCGGTAACCACAAGAGTCACTCGAGTTTGGCTCTTTATTTTTATTTCTACTATTATAGAGAGACTTAAAACTAAAAATCCTTCTGACTAACACTGTATGTATATCCCTCACGTAGAAAAAAAAAAAACTAAAATACTTTTGCATACCGGAACATATATCAAAATCCATAAACATATCTATATCAAATCAAAATCAAAATATTAAAACATATCTATAACAAATATAATTAAAATATATTAAAATAATTTTAATATAATTTAAATTTATATCTAAATGTTTAATAATATTGTAGATTTTTAGGGATACTTGCATCGCACATAAACATGACTAGTCTGTTGTAGTTTGAAAACGGATAAAGATGAGTCGTCTAAAATGCATTTATATTCTACCTCTCACGTAATTAAGAGAAATTTTTTTTCTACAATTTCTCACTAGAAAACAAAAGTTACTTAAATTCGATATTCAAATTATATTTAAATCATATAAATTTTTTAAATAAATTAAAATTTTATCTGTTTTTAGCAATTTCAAAAAAATATTATTATTTTGTTTTTTGATACGTACACGCACGTGAATACGACTAGTTGTAGGTAAAAGAAAGAAGGGGTGACACGGTGCATGTATAGGTGTGAGTTCGTGATGGGATGGTAGTTATGTGTGGCTGTGGGGGAAACGTACAAATCTAAGCTGGCAATTGGTCCATGCAATTTCTCGGTCGAAGGATGAAGGAAGGAAGAAACGCTTACATTGTTGCATGCAAATGTTGTGCCATATGTCTCAACCTCAAGTGTTGTGTTATATATCTCAACAGTCAACATTGATTGTGAGCATGTTCCTTTCTGAGTTGGATAATCGCACAAGTTATTGAAAATTACAAGGTTCTAAATCTCTATTTTTTATTTAAATCTTTTATTGTCTAGAAGCTACAGTAATATCTCCCAACTCTCTAGCCTATTGGTCACGACCGAATTTGAGGAAGTGCAATAGGTGCGATCACATTAGACCTTCTTAATTCGTATATGATTCCAAATTTTTTTTATATGTATACGTATTATGTATACTAAAATAAATTGTGGATAAATAACTTACAAAAATCCAAAGATTTCATACTTATGGATAAATAATTTAAAAATTATGAATAAATAATTTAAAAAATATTTATGTATATTTATTATCTAAACTATAATACTAAACTAACTTATGAATAGATAATTTATAAATTTATTAGCCTCCTTTATGTATACTAAGGTAAGCAATTTGGAGATTCTTTTAATTAACTAAGGCTATATCTGTTTTCAATTAATAATTCAATTAACTAAGGCTTCTACTATTTCCAATTAACGAAATAAGTCAGGTATTCTATCAATTCCATTCAATTCATATTTGAAATCAATAGGAAATGCTAACACTTAATAGAAAATCCTATAGGATTCAAATAAAATCATATTTCTCTGATTCTATCAACAACCTGCTCGACCCCTTCTTGTATATAGTAGATCATTATATTGCGTCACTCAAGAGAAGGTTCGAACAATACCAAAACTATGAGAATATTTTCGATTTTTTGTTCAGTTCAGAGAAATTGAATTCATTAGATATATACAGATGGTTTGAAAGCATGTTGTAGTCGTCTAGAAAGCACTTTGAGATATGGTGACTACTATGATATTGATGGAGATGAATTATTTGAGGACCTATAAACTTTACGAGATGTTCTACTAAAAGACATCCACGCACTTGAGATACTAAATTTTATGAAGAAATTTAATTCTTTTCATATAGAATTATATTGACAATTCCAGTAACTTGCATATGCAGAAAAGACTTTTTCCAAGTTGAAGTCATTGAAATTGTATATTCAATTAGCCAGGTCACATGCAAGATTAAATGAGCTAGCTCTAATTTTCATTTATTTTTTTTGGGAAGGTGTTGATTATGAAAGATTGATTGATGATTTTGCATATAAAAATGCTAGCTAGAAGATTGTTCTTAATGTGAAAATGGCAAAATATACTTGTTTGTTTAGATTTATTTTATCTCCTTTAGTCGAATATTATTTCAATTGAAAGATATTGTAGTTGAATGATTTTTCTAAATTGATGTTAAGTTTGGATAATTCAATTTCTAAAATTTTTGTTAGAATTTTTTTATACATATATAATAATATGTCTCCATTTTATTTTTTTTGCACCGGGACTAGTCGTCCTTGACGAATCTCAGCTCCGGACCTGTTAGTGGTATTAGAGCGGACATCCGGATGGGCCGACAAGGTTCGAGTTTCACAATTGTATGTGTGTGTGTGTACATGGGATTTAAAAAAAGGCACATTAATATAATTTTTGTTGTAAATATGGATAATTTACATTATTATTTGGTGTACATAACCTATGATTTTTGGTTATCCATAACCTATGACATTTGCTTATCCATAACTTATGTCTTTTAACATTTCTTCTTTAATTATCATGATGATGTTAAACCTCCATTGTAAGCCTATATGAAAATTCTGTTTAGTTTTTGGGTAATATCATGTTATTCATATACTTTTCTCCCTCTCTCTCTCTCTCTCTCTCTCTCTCTCTCTCTCTCTTTATATTAATTCCGGAGTCGCTTCCACTGGGATTCGAACTCTGCCCACAAGGGCCACATGCACATGCTTTGCACGTATAATAACGTGTAATATAAATATTATTCAATTATAGTCAAATATCACTTCTAACACATATGGTTAAGCTGATCTTTTAATCGTCAACTTGATCTCCAACCCTAGGGTTTGTTATCCCTGCCGCCCCCTCCCCAAATCCTAGGGATTTGTTCCGCCCGTCGTTCCACCTTCACCTATTCCCCTTCCGCCCCCTCCCCAAATCCTAGGGAATTGGTCCACCCGCCGTTTCACCTCACCTCTCTCCCTTCCTTCTCCTGTTGATATCCCTGCTCCGTCATCCTATTCCCCTAATCATGGCCTCTTATAGAGACGTGGTCGATCGGATGGCGACTCTCTTCTCTCTCCAAGGACCGGCGTCGGCCGTCTCCCTCTCTGCGAGAGAGAGCTTTGTGGCGGATCACTGGGTCGCCACCATCGCCGTCAAGCCTTTCTCTTCCCGTCGATTTTCGATCCCCTCATTGGGTTCCATACTTCCAAAACTATGGAAAATTTTTGCGCAAGTTCAGGTCTCTGATCTGGACATTGATGCAGGCACCTTCTTGGTGCGTCTCGAAGCGACGGCGACGGTTGATCGTATTTTTCTTGAAGCCCCCTGGAGCATAAATGATGATCTTCTTGCCATCGAGCGATGTGATCCTGGGAAACTCCCGGAGGAGTATCGCTTTTAATACGCCGATTTCTGGATCCAAATCCATCGCCTGCCACCGAAGTTCCTGAATCACAAGGCTATTTCTAGAATTGCTGAAGGTATCGGCTCTCCTAGAATCTGCTCTATGGAAGATAAAGCGGAATGGAAGACTTTCGCCAGGATTAAGATTTTGATTGACATATCCAAGCCTCTGAAGAAAGAAATCTCCACAATGATCGATGGGCACTCTCTGGGATCGGTTTCTATCAAATATGAACGTTTGCCCAGACTTTGCACTTTCTGTGCGAAGGTTGGTCATTCGTTCGCCGTATGCCCGGACAGAGAATCGTTCACTGCTCTTATTGGGGACGACTGGTCCGAGACTGAGAAGGAGAGGATTACAGTCCTGTTACAACCTCGTATCATAGAGGAGGAATACAGGGCTTCCATGCAACGACCTGTGGACCGGCGTAGTTCGGAGGATACTATGAAAGGTCCCAGAGCGGGCTTAGTCTCTCATCCTCAACAAAGGGCTAATGTTCCTCAAAATCACCCCCCTGCGAGATCTGTTACTGACAGGGAATTGGGTAATCCCCAACCTTTTCCTTCCAAAGCTACCAGGTATACCCCCCCACATCTTAGACCCCCTGATCCCCGAGCTGATCTGTCCCTGGCCATTGTAAACAAAGGATTCATTTCTACTGATGAGTCATCAGCTGTATACACCCATTCCATTGATCCAATCCCACTGCATCCTAATATCACACTGCCTCTTAATTCTCCATGGTGCTCCCCTAATTTTACTATGGATGATATGGGGCTGGTTCCTATGGACAGTGATCTAATTGAGAGCGAATATGTCATCTGTGAGGAATCTTCATGTGGCTCTCATTCCTTTGATACTTTGTCATCTACCCCTACTGTCAACCTTCCGTCCTCATTGCTCAATTCAGATCATATACCCCTTCCCACGAACCCTAACTTCACCTCTTCCATTGTCGAACTCCCCCCTTCACCCACTCCATCTCCCACTAAAAATCCTCAACCTTCCAGCAAAATGACGTGGAAACGTAGGGCTCGTATGAATCAAGGAGCCCTCACTCCCCTTGATGAGGCCCCTATTAAATCTAAAAAGCGTTATCCTCCACCCATCTTCAATCCTAGAGCCATGAAACGACTGGCTGATTCGATCCCTTTGTCTCCCTTAGCTACTTCTGATACGGCGGCTGTCGTTCAACAGCTGCCCCACCAATGCTAGTCTTCTCATGGAACTGTCGTGGTCTGAGGAATGCCACGACAGTTCAAACGCTCCGCTCATTCCTCTCCGCAACTCACCCCTCTATCTTCTTTCTCTCCGAAACCCTCTCCTCCTCTTCCTACTCCTCTCAAATCTTGCCTTCTTTAGGTTTCCCTAACACTCACGCTGTCCCCTCGAATGGTCGTTCGGGTGGTCTCTGGCTAGGCTGGACTGCAGGCTTAAATGCTGCTGTTTGCTTCTCCTCTCCAAATCTCATTCTTCTCTCTGTCAAAAATGATGATGATACTCCTCTCTGGAACCTATTATGTGTGTATGGATGTCCACGAAAGAAGGACCGACCCATGCTTTGGGATTCAATTAAGTCTCTTTCAGAATCCTTCTCCACGCCCTGGTGCTGTATTGGTGATTTCAATGCTATTACATCTGATGGTGAAAAATATGGGGGTCGGGGTTTTGACAGGAATTCTAACTCCTCCTTTATTCAAATGATCAATCAGTACGGCCTTATTGACCTTGGGTGTGTTGGTCCGGCATTTACTTGGTCAAATGGTCGCAATATGACTCACGTCATCCAGGAGAGATTGGACCGTGCCATGGCGACTGGTGACTGGTGTAGTTTGTTCCCCTTCTCCGCTGTTCATACTCTTCCGAGATACAATAGTGATCATGCCCCAATTCTGCTCAACACTAGCAATCGAACTCCGAGGAAGAAGAGCCCCCCTCGTTTCGAGAGTTTTTGGCTCAAACATGATAAGTACTCTGAATTTCTCTCCTCTACTTGGTCTGATGCTAAAGTTAATTCTGGTGATAATTTCATGGGAAATCTTAACTTTCTTATGAGGAAGCTTCACAGGTGGGGGCGGGGCTCTTTCAATGCAATTTCAAATCGCATCAAATCTTTGCAAACTAAATTGCTGAACATCCAAGAAAGCTTGCCAACTTCTGCTCTCCAGATTGATGAGAGAGATATAGTGAAAGAACTCAATGGTTTACTCATGATTGAAGAAGCCTACTGGTGCCAACGAGCCAGGTGTAAATGGGTTTCTGAGGGTGATAGATGTACCAAATACTTCCATGTCAAAGCATCTATCAGGAAAAAGAGGAATGATATTCGATCTATTCAACTTCCTTGTGGGACCTGGACCTCAGAACCTGAGGTAATCTCTGCTTCCATTATAAATCACTTCTCTTCCCTCCTTGGCACGGATGATTCTATTCCCATGGATCCGGAGTTTAGATTCTCTACAAATATCTTATCTGATGAGGAGTCCGCTTCTCTGGGAGCGGTTCCTGACCAAGAGGAAATTGAACATACTGTCCGCAGTATGGGGGCGCTTAAGGCCCCTGGCCCTGATGGGTTTCCTGCATTATTTTATCAAAAATGCTGGGATGTGATCGGTAAGGATCTTATAGCTGCTATTCAAGGTTTTTTTTGCTGTGGGCAAACTCAGCAGGGGTATGAATCATACTCACATTGCTCTCATTCCTAAATGCGATACCCCTAAGTCCGCTGCGGACTTTAGACCTATTCCATTGTGCAATGTGTCATACAAGATTATTACAAAAATCTTCACTACTCGCCTGCGTCCCCTTATGGATAAATTGATATCCCCTTTCCAAACTGCTTTTGTTCCTGGAAGACAGATATCCGACAACTGTGTCATTGCTCATGAGATCCTCCATGCTATGAACAGTCGATCAAAGAAAAGTAAAAATTTTACTATGAAGATCGACATGGCCAAGGCCTATGATCGACTCTCATGGCAGTTTATTAAATCTGTGTTACATGGATTGGGGGTTCAGGACCGTACTAATGATCTCATTATGGAGTGCATCACCACCCCTAGTTATTCGATATTGATCAATGGATCCCCGGAGGGTTGGTTCCATGCTAAACGAGGGATTAGACAAGGCTGTCCTTTGTCCCCGTTCCTCTTCATCTTATGTTCTGAAGTTTTATCTCAACTATTCTATCGGTTTGAACAAGAAGATCTCTACAGAGGTATGCGTATAAATCATTATACACCATCTATTTCTCACCTACTATTTGCAGATGATATTCTAGTGTTTGGCAAAGCTTCTTCAAATTCTATTGCAACTGTCCAAAGGATTTTCAATCAATACTCTGCATGGTCTGGGCAACTAATTAATTTCGGGAAATCGAGCATCCACTTCAGTTATAGTGTTCCTTCCCAGGAACGAACTGAGCTTTCGAGCATTCTCAATCTACCACCTATGCGCAGCTGTGATAAGTACCTGGGGCATCTATTGCTTCTCCCAAAATCAAGGCTCAGCACCTATAATAATCTACTGGAGAAAATTTCTTCTCGACTGAAGGGGTGGAAATCGAAACTTCTCTCTCACGCGGGACGCTCCATTCTGATCAAATCCACTCTGGGTTCCATTCCTATTTATTACATGTCTTCCTATAATATTCCTAAAGGTATCAGTAATGCTATTGATCGCCAGTGCAGGGATTTCTGGTGGGGACACGACGAAGCAAGCAGGTCGATGCACTATATAGCCTGGAAGAAATTCATGCTACCCAGGAAGGAGGGTGGGTTGGGCTTCCGCAATCCCAAATGGGTCAATGATTCTCTTATTGGCAAGCTCCTATGGAGATTCATAACCAATCCACACCAGCTTTGGGTCCAGATACTCACTGGAACATACTTACAAAATCGATCAATTTGGCACATCACAAAATGTAAGAGTGCTTCACCTACGTGGGCAAGTTTACTTGATGCTCGTGTATATCTTGAAGGGAAAGTCCTTTGGAAAGTGGGGAAAGGTTTCATACATATTTTCAACGAACCATGGGTTCCTGGGTTGCCTGGATTCAGGGTCAGTGCCCTCTCTGATACTGAATACACTCCCAGGCTTGTTCGTGATCTCATGGATTCAAGTGGTCATAACTGGAATGTTCCTCTGATCCATTCTCTTTTCCCTCCCTGGGAAGCGAAGGCCATCATTGATATCAACCTCCAGGCGGGAGAGGTAACTGACAAGCTCATTTGGACAAGCTCCAAAACGGGTGAGTTTTCTTCCAAATCCCTTTACGAATCTATACGATGTGGTCTTCCTTCCTGTTCGTCTGATTCTGGCTCTATGCTCAAATGGGAGCGTATTTGGAAACTACTATTCATTCTCCCCCGCATCCAGATGTTTGTGTGGCGGCTGTGGCACAATGGACTTCCCCTATTCTCTACTATCAATAAGAGAAACTGTCAGGTGAGTCCTTTGTGCCCGTTTTGCCAACTTGAGGATGAAACTGTGGATCACTTGTTTATTCACTGCCACATTGCCAGGGAGGCTTGGTTTATAAGTCCCTTGGGAATGCGCACAGATCATTGTGTCAGCCTTCATTCCCTCTTATCTGCTTGGGTAAACGAAAATTTCGATTGTGATGTTGTCCGGATGGGGGCATCGATACTTTGGGCTATCTGGAAATCTAGAGGGGATTGTGTTTATCGAAAAATTGCTCCACGTCCCCAGTATATCATCAAACATGCTATGAACCTCCTTGCGTTGCACACTGAGGAGCTCCAAAACAAATCAAAGGAGATTAGCAACCTGAGGCTTGAGGCCGATGATGGTAATATATGGCAGGCGCCTCCCCCTGGTTCTATCAAGATCAATGTCGATGGGGCGACATCCCCGGTAGGCAGCGCTGCTGCTGCTGTTGCCAGGGATGAATTGGGATCCTTTATCATGGCTGAAACAAAGTATCTCTTAAACCACAATCCTATTGATCAATGTCTCCTAGCTGAACTGGAGGCTATTAAGCTTGGGATTGGATTAGCTCGACTCATGCCTACAAGTAATATCATCATTGAAGGAGACTCTATGGTGGCTCTCCGGATTCTCAAAGGGGAACCTCGATTAACTCCATGGCGACTGCTGGATTTGGTTGCTAACATTCAAAAGGATTTGGCTGGTGGCCAAGCCGTTCAACTCCTATTTGTAAGAAGAAGAGGAAACAACGTCGCTCATGTTCTTGCCGGGGAAGCTCGACGTTCCCTCACTTCTGAGAAATTTTCTTCGCCTCCTCATTGTATTATCCAGCCTCTCACTGAGGACTGCTTTATGACTGTAAACAATTCTGATTGATTCAATAAATGCCTTTCTTTTCAAAAAAAAAAAACACATATGGTTAAGCTGGGAGGTATTTTTCTTGTTTGGTTGAGTTTGATTCTCCATGTTAAATATATATAACAAATTTAAATTTTTTCAACAATTTTTTACATAATTTATTTTTTAAAATAAAATGGACCATGATATACATACGGCTTAAACGGCTCACTTTTTAGCCGTTTTGAAACCTTATATATATATATATATATATATATATATATGTATATATATATATTTTCTCCGACTGGACACTCAGGGGGCCTCTGGCTTGCTTGGGATAACTCCATTAAAGCTACTGTGTCATACTCTTCCCAAAACATCATTCTCCTCTCTGTTCAGGCTACTATGATCTGTCCAGCATGGAATCTATTATGTGTCGACGGGTGTTTGGCTAAGAAAGATAGAACTCATCTTTGGAACCAAATCAAAAATTTATCTGCTAGTTTCGATGTACCTTGGGTATGTCTTGGAGATTTTATTGTTATTTCAAGGAGGGACGAGAAGATTGGTGGCAGTGCCTTTGATCAAATTGCGGCTAATCTTTTCATTGATATGATAGCTACTTGTGGACTCATTGATCTTGGATTTATAGGACCTGCTTTCACTTGGTCAAATCGCCGAAAACCTCCTTATAATATCATGGAATGCCTTGATCGAGCTTATGCTAATGCACAATGGAGCTCATTATTTCCCCATGCCACTGTGTCTATTCTCCCTCATGTAAACAGCGATCATTCTCCTATTCTTCTCAACAGCGATCACAGATTAAGCGACACAGAAGACCAAGGAGGTTTGAATCTTACTGGCTTCACAGTTCAGATTTCAATTCAAAACTCTCTCGAATTTAGTCTCAATCATCATCCAACGGCTTAAATTGATCAAAGATCGGCTTCTCACTATTCAGTCCCTTCCTCCATCAGATCAAACTATTCAAGAAGAAGATCAGTTGAAATTGGAATTAAATGATGCTCTTACTATTGAGGAATTATATTGGAAACAATGCTCAAGGTGCAGATGGATCAAGGAGGGTGACAAGGCTACTAAATATTTTCATGTTTTGGCAACAAATAGGAAGAGACTTATGGAATCCGATCTTTGCAAATGGAGGATGGATCATGGACATCTGATCATAATACGATTACTGCTACTATCATTAATAACTTCAAGAAGATTTTCGAAGAGGACGATATAACCCCTATGGATGATGCTTTTGTTATCTCTAATAATCCTATTTCAAATGAGAAAATTATTGATCTGGACATGACACCAACAGAAAAGGAGATTGAAGATTCTATCAAAAGTATGGGACCTCTGAAATCCCCTGGGCCAGACGGATTTCCTGCAATCTTTTATCAAAGATCTTAGGCGACAGTAAGTAAGGTTGTTGTTGATTACATTCAAGATTTTTTTCCAATCATCGAATCTTCCACCTTCCATTAATCATTCCAACATTCTTCTTATCCCAAAAAAAAGAATTCCTTTCCTCACCTGCTGACTACAGACCCATCTCACTATGCAATGTGACCTACAAAGTTATCTCGAAGATCTTTACTTCTCGGCTACGCCCTACGATGGATAAACTTATATCTCCAGAACAAAATGCATTTGTGCCTGGTCGACAGATTGCTGACAATGTCATAGTGGCCCAGGAACTCATTAACTCCATGAAATTCTCATCAAGGAAGAATAATGCTTATGCTCTCAAGATCGATATGGCGAATGCGTATTATCGGCTATCATGGAGTTTCATCAAGAACACTCTGCATGGATTGGGGATCACTGGTCATTCGAATGATCTTATAATGAAATGTATCACATCATCTTCTTTCTCTATTCTTATAAATGGGAAACCTGAAGGATTTTATAAGCCAAGCAGAGGAGTAAGACAAGGATGCCCTCTTTTTCCTTTCAATTTCATTCTGTGTACTGAAGTGCTCTCCCAACTATTCTACTTTTATGAACGAAATGACTTGCTCCATGGTGTGCGAATCAACAGATATACCTCTTCAATCACTCATCTACTCTTTGCTGATGACTTGCTCATATTTGGGGAAGCGTCAGTCTCATTAATTCAAGTCATCCAGGAGATTCTCGACAAATTTTCTTCTTGGTCAGGGCAGAAAATTAACTATAGTAAGTCTAGTATACACTTTAGTAGACTGGTTCCACCTGTAGAGAGGAACACCATTGCTAACATGCTACATCTCTTGATCATGGATGAGGATGACAAGTATTTGGGTCACACTCTACTTAAATCTAAAACAAAGCGGAATACATATTCGTCGCTCATTGACAGATGTTCTAATTGACTTCAAGGCTGGAAATCAAAACTCCTCTCTCATGTAGGGAGGTATGTTCTCATCAAATCCACACTTGGGTCTCTTCCTATTTACTATATGTCGACATATTGTCTCCCTAAGACGGTTACTGATAATCTGGACCAAGTTCAAAGAAATTTCTGGTGGGGCAAATACAATGATGAAAGGAAGATCCACTTCTTAGCTTTGGACAAAATCACTATACCTAAACTTGACGGTGGTTTGGCCAGGGTTCCGCAAGTCGAAGTGGGTTAATGGATCACTTGTTGGGAAACTTGTATGGTGATTGCTAACAAATCCACATTAACTTTGGGCACGCATACTTCGAGGTACGTCTCTCTCTAACAAATGTTTTTGGCAGGTGCAGAAGCATAGACGAGCATCCCCAACATGGAGTAGTATGCTGAAAATTCGCGCTACTATTCGTTCAAATTGTTTCTGGAAAGTTCGTGGAGGATGGATTAATATCCTAGAGGAACCATGGGTGCCATCCATTCCAGATTGTAGTATCAACGATGGTATCCATGGTGAATACAAACCAATCTTAGTTCGAGACTTGATGTTGCCAGGCCAACGACAATGGAATGCGGATCTCATTCATGCCACTTTCTCACAGATGGAGGCCTCCGCTATTCTCAACATTAATCTCAATGAAGGTGATGGGCCCGATCGCTTGATATGGAAGAACTCCAGAAATGGCCATTTCTCGGCTAAATCCTACTATGAAACCTTGAGGAGAAATAGAGCAAGCTCTTCTACTGTATCGGCTAAAAAGGAGATATGGAGGAAGCTATGGAAGATAACTGACACATCACCCAGAGTGCTATTCTTTATATGGTGTCTACTGAGAGGCGCTATCCCCGTCCGAGCTGCCATTGCTAGGAGGAGGAATGACATGGATCCTACTTGCCCTTTGTGCGGTCAAATGGAAGATTCAAATCATCTTCTTCTCTACTGCTACATTGCTAAAGAGGTATGGTTTCTTAGCCCTTTGGGTCTTCGCACAGACTTTATTGATGCTGTCTGCACTTTGGTGGAATCTTGGCTCGTGAATACATTTTCAAAGGAGATCATCAGATTAGGAGCTGTTATCATAGGGGTGATCTGGAAGGCTAGATGTGCCTTCATATTCCGAAAGAAATCTTCGAATGCAAGGGACCTTATCAAGGAAGCAATGAGACTCTACCATTCATATGAATCAGGTCCCAAACCTGAGCCCAGTCTCCTACAGGATATGCAACATTCACTGACGGGAAGTACACTCTGGACACCACCATTGAAGGGGATCATTAAAATCTATCAGTTAATAATCTAGATAGGTGTCCTTAGTTTACCTAGTCTTTAGGATTTGTTGCTAGTCCCTAGGACATGTGTGTGGCCAGGAGTCTTTTACTCCACGTTCTTTTGTTGTCCACATGTTTAAGTTTTGTTTGCCTATTTAAAGGCCTCATTTGCATGAATAATTACACAACGAAAAGTTTCCTCTCCTCATTCTTTCTGTCATCTCCAAAAGAGTGTTTATACTCTGTCATTGCCTTCTCCTTGTCACATCCAGAAGTTTAGAGCCAACATTTGGTATCAGAGCCCCGGGTGTATGCCAAAGTACCTTCGGCTCGACAAGATGGCAGTCGTGGAGCATTCGTCGGCACCAACAACAAAGGAGGGAAGCATCACTTTGCACTACCCGATGCTGACGTCTTGCAACTACTCCACTTGGGCGATCAAGATGGAGGTCTTCATGGAGGCTCAAGGCGTTTGGGAAGCCATTGAACCCGCGGCCGGGGTGGTCGTAGAAAAGAAGAAAGACAAGATGGCGTTGGCGTGCATTTTTCAAGCTGTCCCCGAGGAAATCCTACTCCAGCTGGCCAAGCACAAAACGGCTAAGGAAGCTTGGGAAAGCCTGAAGACAAGGTACCTAGGCGCTGATCGGGTGAAGAAGGCAAGGATTCAAACCTTAAAGAGTGAGTTCGAGGCTCTCCGTATGAAGGAGACAGACTCCATCGATGAGTTTGCGGGGAAATTGACGACCCTCGCAAACAAGATTCGTGGATTGGGAGACGATATGGAGGACGTCGTCATCGTCAAGAAGCTGCTCGTCTCCGTCCCAGACAAGTACCTGCAGGTCGTTGCGGTGATCGAGCAGTTTGCTGATGTGGAGACTATGCCGATCGAGGAAGCGATCGGCCGCCTCAAAGCGTACGAAGAACGCATACGTGGTCGAGGCGAGAGCGACAACGATGGAGATGGTGGACGTCTGCTCCATACTGAAGAGGAGTGGAAGGCGCGCCAAAGACGTCACGAGCTAGACGAACGATTGTCTGGCGGCACAGGACGTAGGCGCGGCGGACGTTCCGGTGGGCGTGGAAACTCGCCAGGCAAGGGGCGGTGTCACAATTGTGGCATCTACGGCCACTGGACAGAAGACTGCCGCAATCCTAAGCTTGATGACACGGAAAAGTGCCAAAATTGTGGCATCTATGGCCACTGGGCAGAAGACTGTCGCAAGCCAAAACGCGATGAGCGGACCTATATGATGCAAGACGACGAACCGGCTCTTCTACTGGCGCAGGTGTGCACGATCGCCGAGACGTACGACACCCACGCCAAGTCAATCAAGCAGGTGATGCTCAATGAGAAGCGCGCCATGATAAAGCTTGGGGAGCAGAAGGACCACGACGAGACGAGGCTCCAAGAAGTCCATGCGCGCGAGGAGCTGTTGCGGCGGGACGAGATACTGGCCGAGTCTGTGCGCGAGAAGGAGGAGCTCGAGGAGCGGCTCAAATGGAGGAACGAGCAGTTCCGGCACCTCGAGGAGGCCTACGACAGGGCCAAGGAGAGGCTCAGAAGGTGCGAGAGGGAGTGGGAGACGGAACATTCGGACCTGGTCGACGGGATGTCCTCACTGCAGGCAAGGCTAGACTCGGAGACCAGGATCGCGGAAGACCTCCGCTCGCGGCTGGAAATGTGCAGCCAGGCCCTGGCCCACGAGGAGGGAAGGACGAAGGCGCTTGAGGCCCAGGTCTCCGAGTCGAAGGTGCTGTACAAGAATGTCGTCTCGAAGTTCGAGGAAACCAGGTCGAGTATCGCGTCAAGGAATGCGCACCTCGAAGAGGAGAATCGGGAGCTGAAGAACTTGCAGCAAAGGCTCCAATTCCTGGAGCAAGTACACAGAGGGTGTGCCGCAAAATTGCAAGCCAAGGAGGCTGAATCAGAAAAACTTGGCAAAGAATGCGCCGAGTGCTTGCTCAAGTTAGATTTCAAGGTTGAGGCTTTGAAGCAGGAGCTCGAGACAGCAAAGGCAGCAGAGGATAAGCTAGCTGTTATGAAAATGTTGGTCGAAAAGCTCAGTGCCGAAGTAGACGACGCAAAGAGGGCAGAGTTGGACGCAGTCAAGCAAGCTCAGGAGTGGAAGAAAAAGATTGAGCCGATCGAAGCTCATTTGGTTGAATCAAAACAGCAGGAGAAGTTCGCAATGGAGTCTCTTGCATCGATTTCGAAGAAGAAGAGAAGGGCAACAGTGGTTCGGGATTTCCCACCCGGATGCGGGAGGAATGCTCCGAAGCTTGGTACCGAGGAAGAGCTTGGAGTTGTCAACCTTGACCAAATCTAGATTAAGGAGGAGAATATCAGTTAATAATCTAGATAGGTGTCCTTAGTTTACCTAGTCTTTAGGATTTGTTGCTAGTCCCTAGGACATGTGTGTGGCCAGGAGTCTTTTACTCCACGTTCTTTTGTTGTCCACATGTTTAAGTTTTGTTTGCCTATTTAAAGGCCTCATTTGCATGAATAATTACACAACGAAAAGTTTCCTCTCCTCATTCTTTCTGTCATCTCCAAAAGAGTGTTTATACTCTGTCATTGCCTTCTCCTTGTCACATCCAGAAGTTTAGAGCCAACAAAATCAATGTCGATGGTGCTACTTCATAAACGCACATTGCCGTTGCAGCTGTAGCTAGGGAGGAATCGAGCCTATTTATTTCTGATATCTCTTGGTGCTCACCTAAACTAGTGTATTTTGATGATGCATTGCAAGCAGAGATACATGCCATTAAACAAGGTCTTCTTCTTGCCAAATACCTCAAGCTCAATGATTTTGTCCTTGAAAGTGATTCCCTATCTTCTGTCACAATACTCAAGGGGGACAAATCCTTGATACTTGGAGATTTCAAGATTTACTATGGCCTATCAAAGTTGTACTTCATATGTAATGCCCCGCTCCGCACGGTGCATTATGCTGAGACGTTGACTCAGCGAGTTGCGTTGACCGAATAAAATGTATCGATGCAAATCGATACGAGAGTTACGTTGTCCCGAGCAACGCATCAAATATAAGTCGATGCAAAGAGTTGCCTTGTCCCAAAGTATGCATCGAGTTGAATCGATGCGAAGCGCCGTGTTGCCACGAAGGATAAATGCGTTGAGACGGTTCGAAGATTCTAAGAAATCGAATCGACCAAGGCGCAAGTCTGAATCGATGTAAGTATTAATTTAAGTTGGTTTCATGTGCAGGCTATACGTTTACGCTGAAATATTAGAGGTCGATCTTTTGTCTTATTCAGTAAGGGGTCCGTAAAACCAAATCACCGCCTCGCAACGGGCTGGAACTTGGGCACGGTAAGTCAAATCGGACGTATAATTTAATGAAGCACGAAGTGCTCGGATGGCTAAATCAGGAGAGTTGGCCGTGCATCGAAGTTAAGAAATCGAGCCGCATCGGCTCGACAAAACGACAAGGCGTATCGACTCAAGGTGGGAGGATTGACTCTTCTTTTTTACTCCTTCATATCTAAGTCAAAACATATCATTGTATACTAAGTTAACCTATCAACGCCATGGGCATGGTCCGATCGGAAGATAAATTGAAATGTGTGTCGAACACTAGTTAGAACAATTGAAATGAAACGTGCATCAAATGTACGAGTCGCTATGGAACATTGGATATCGTAAAGGCGAGCGCCTCGGTGCGCAAGCCGCAAGAACATGAGATAACCGTATTCGATGAGTGCCTTAGTGCACGAACCATTTCGTGCCTTCGCGCACGAGTTAGAAAGGCTAGAACATTGAAAGACAATAGGCGAGCACCCTAGCACGTAAGCCACGAACATTGAACACTAAGGCATAGAACATGAAAATACGGCTTTGATGCGTGCAGCAAGTGCACGACACGAAGGATAGGTGAAAAATGTGTCAAAACGTACCTACTTGCATGAGATCATAAAAGATGGCTTCGTTGCGAAAGAATACAGTTGTGGTATAAATGTGATGGAACTGTCAGACGTGACATGATGCCTCGAAAGGTGTTCGGGAGCTTCGGGTCGTTCGGTTGACGAACATTAAGTTGAGGCATGATGTCATCGAACATTGAAACGAAGTATGAAATGTAAGAACATAGAAAGTTAAATGGAAGGAATACGAGATAATAAAGTCTGAGTCTCAGACTCAAGACTATGTTTGGTTGTTTGAATAATAGTGCTTGATTGCTTGAATAATAGGGCATTGCATGGTCGAACGGGATGGACTTGAGATTAATGTGATAATCTTCCATGCACGGGTGTTCCCTCGAACGGTTAAGTGTCGGAGCACCCCGGAACCGTTTGGCCTAGGAGGGAATGTATCTTTGATTGGCGCACATCCGTAAGACGATTAGCAACCGCTTAACGAGATGTGAAAAGCTGCAAATGATGGTATGCAACGGTAAAGTTTCGGTTGTTTGGGAAAGCAACCCAACCCGTGAAACGTCGGGCTACCCATCGAGAAAGAAAAGAAGGAGAGAAAAGAAAGTAAGGAAAACTCCTTTAGTCCATTCCAGTACGGATATGCCAACGACCTTCATATAGCTAAGGAACGATGGGTTGAAAGTATAGGCACGTATGTGTCCCGCACACATAGATCCTGCTTGGAGATGCACTTATAACATGACAGGGAAGGAATTAGGCGTATTCATCTTGCGTCGGTGCAAGGGCGAGTGCGTCGACTTGGTAAGGAGTCGTGCCACGAATCAAATACGAGATTGCTTGTCTGCTTGTCTATTCAATTCGATTAACATGCTTGCCATGATAACATGCTTTACGCTTTCGAATATGCCGTAAAATCGACCCTAAGGAGAATATAGCAAGATCATAAGCTAAGTTGCATGATTCAACGTAAATACTAAATGTCGGTTTGGAAAGAAGGTCTTTGCATCAGTACATACGAGGACGAACGTACTGATCCTCCACCAGCTTTCATACAGGGTACAGGGAATGGATGGCTCGCGGCAAAGCTTTGCTTGAATGCGTTGAGGCTTGGAATGCCGAAGCGTATTGAAGTTTGCGATCGCTTGACGCTCGGACATGCAACAGGATTGATGCGGCCGAGATATATAAGGCATGATGTATGGAACGGTAAAATCCTTTGTGGGCAAGAGAGAACCTGAGTGTTGTAGCCAATCTGGCATACATTGTTGGGCTATCAAAAGCCTTTGTAATCTCAGTTTCAAATATCAATAAAAAGAATTGTTTCGTATACTCTATTTTCCTTTCGTTGTTAATATCAAATCAAAGATAATCATTTTAGAACTTGTCATCTTGCCTTGCACGAGCGCAACTCCAGGCTCGTGCGGCATCACGCCCCCTACGAGGACGATGATTCGAGTAATTTCGGGTCGAGGCGTGATAAATTGGTATCAGAGCTCTAGGCTCAATTTCCTCAGGACGGTTGCTTTGTTTCAATTCCAAAGAGTTGCCCACCACCAATCGAAATCATTCTTGACTCTACTCGATGCCACACTGGATGTTCCATACAATAAGTCTAATACAAAGTCGGGTAACGTTGTCGCAAGTACTTCGAATTTACTTGATGTTGCGGAGAAAGACGTGAAACGTTCGTTGCATTGAATGCTCGAGCCGTGAAATGTTAGTTGCTGTAAGTGCAACAAATTGTGAAATGTGATTTGAGATGTTGTTGTTGCAATGTAACATGTTCAATGAGAAATAAAATGACATATGAAGTGTAACGAGTTAATTGTGAGTATGTGTTGAAATGAAAGTGATAAGTCAATATCGAATGTGTTGAACGGATTTGGGCATTGACTTTGAAAGTCGGGAATAGATCGTGGCACGAGGTACAATGAATATCGGAAATAAGTCGTTGCACGATGTGCAACGCGTGTCAGAAGTAAAAATTATTATTGCACGTGGTGCAACGCATATCAAATTAATCGTTGCACGGAGCGCAAAGGAGATTGGAAATAAATCATTGCACGAGATGTAACATAAAGGAACTGAAATCATAAATTGATAGAATAAATCGTTTGGTTGCACACCGAACTTGTGTTGGCAAATGAAAACATTGGCCGAGTTGTATTGGATTTGATTTAATCAAAGTTACGGTTGTGATCGAGCACGATACTATAGAAATCGTGAGTCGGAAGAGATTATTGGTTATACTGAGTATAATACGAGGGAAATGACTTGATTTTCGAGTGGTATATGCCATACCACGTATGCGATGAATGACTCGATTTCGAGTGGTATATGGTATACCACTTGTGCGATGAATTGCATCGACACGTTGTGAGAATTGCAGAAGGTTTGTCCGCAACGGACGGGAGAGTACCGAGACTCGATTGGAAATTTATATGACGGTATGTGATACAAGTGTTCTTCGAAAATCAGTTGGGACGATAAGGCAAGACTCGTACCAATAAACGATACGTCGGACGGAAATTATAAGTTGGTCGAACGACCGAGACTATAGAAACGATTATGCCTTGAAGCAATAATTGGATCGACGGGAAATGAAAAATCGAACTTACGAACGAGTCGCACGACTTACTATCTCGATAGAAACGTTGGACAAGACAAATCAAAATCGAATCGCATGACTTACGATCTCGATAGAAATGTTGGATGAGGCGAATCGAATCGCACGACTTGCGATCTCGATAGAAATGTTGGATGAGGCGAATCGAATCGCATGACTTATGATCTCGATAGAAATGTTAGGTGATGCAAATTATAATCGGATCGCACAATGGGCGACTTCGGTGAAGAGTTGGTTGATGCGGGTAAATAGTGCCTAAGAGATAGTTGGTTACGTTACGGCGAAACTCATTTGAGTACGACTGAAAAACATGTGAAACTTAGAGGGCGAGATCGTAGGACTTGAGGGTTCGATGTTGGATAATCGGTAAGTCAGTTATGCAATCAAAGTTTAGCGGGCTGCAGTGAATCAAAAAATAAGTTGATGCGTATGGAAAAGTTCGTTGCGAACTTGGACGTATGTAATGCAAGTAGTTGACGTTGAAACGGATTCAAAGTTGACCCTTACGCTATCGAAATTGATACAAAATTTCGAGATCGATACGTAAGGAAACGTAAGCACGATGTGAGAATACAAAATGGAGTATGCCTCGCGCTATCAAAATTTTGTAAATAACAATACGAGAAGGAATGAACTGGTTGATCATGAACTTGTGATTGATCAAGACGAGACTATAAGTCATCGACGATTGTTCGATGCGTATAGTATCTCGTGTGTCGACCCGCAAATAAGATAGACCCGAACTTGATACAAGTAGATGTTTCATAAATTTACGAAATCGTCGATGATAGTGCATGACTTTAATCGGAGGATAGTTGCGTATTAGTTGTGCCGATAGAAACGATTTTGTCCGAAATTGGGTAGTCGCGTAGAATCGTCGGAACGTGATTTGGCTCCGAAATAAGATATAGCATGGTTCGTAGCAAAACTGTCCCTCGGTGATAATCCACAATTATCGAGCGTAGCTTCTAGGCAGCTGACCCTAGAAGACTTGACCGCCAAATCAAATTGAATGTGCAGATAACCCGTACGATATCGCATATAAGATTGCATCGATAACAAATATAACATGGTGCATGTTGACGATAAGTCTAGGCGATCGAGAATTGTTGGAACAACTTTCGATTGAGAAGGATATATTAGATTTTAGTATTCGTCGGATGAATACTTGAATGGTTATGTTGGTCGACGATCGAACTAGAAATTCACCAACAAACTTGGTGATTCGGATAGTCGATTGCGAGAATCGTACTATGAACGAGAGAGTATGATAAGAGAATGGCTTACGAGTCATGTGGTTAGATTCGAATTCACCTTGCAAATGAGCTTGCGTGAATTGAACTTATATTCGATGTTGCGAGACGGATAAGTTAGAAATTTGGCTAGTGAATTCCTACTCATTAGGAAATCGAACGAAGGCGCATCGTAAAGACCTTCGTGTCAAGGCGATCGTTGTCTTGAGCACCGTCGCCTTGATGTAAACTTTGGTATCGAATAGATTATGGCCTTTGTGCAATGTCAATTTAAAGTTGTGTCGAAAGAATCTAAGCACGGTGCCTAGGTAAGTAACCTAGCGGGCGTAGTCCCAAATGTTGAGAAGGAAATCGTATCGAGATAAGTTGTATAGCCAAACTTCGAAAGTAGTTGGATGGCGACTTCGGACGCAAGGCGTTGCGAATGATCGTTGTGATTGGATGCGCGATGGCTCGACGCGACGCATAGAGTTTATAGTCCATACGAAACATACGAAACGAGAAAAGTGATTTTGAATCGCGTCGCGTGTGGTGACCTTATTGAATGAATCACGTAAGTATCGAATATACGTATGCGATGAAATTTCGAGAACAGTTACTAAAGATAAGTCCGATAGGGAGTACGAGATGGCAAGCATAGGATTGAAATTTACCCGTCATCTTTGTTCCAAATTGCTACCACTGGACTTGGTCGAAATACATATATCTTCGGGATGCCTTGAATATAGGTACGGATCCAAATCGAGTTGTAAACAAATTCAAATCGAGCTGCAGGAAAGACTTTAAAATGTTAATTGAAAGCTTGCAAGATAGTGTGAAACTGAACAACATTGGTGGGATGAGATCTAAAGCGATCTATAAAACACTTAGTCGGAGTGTTGGTTTTGGTTTGAGGACGAACTTTGTTTTGAATGATATATTTTGTAATGCCCCGCTCCGCACGGTACATTACGCTGAGATGTTGACTCAGCGAGTCGCGTTGACTGAATGAAATGTATCGATGTGAATCGATGAGAGTTACATTGTCCCGAGCAACGTTCGAATATAAGTCGATGCGAAGAGTTGCCTTGCCCCAAAGTATGCATCGAGTTGAATCGATACGAAGCGCCGCGTTGCCACGAAGGATAAGTGCGTTGAGATGGTTCGAAGATTCTAAGAAATTGAATCGACCAATGCGCAAGTCCGAATCGATGTAAGTATTGATTTTAGTTGGTTTCATGTGCAGGCTATACATTTATGCTGAAATATTAGAGATCGATCTTTTGCCTTATTCAGTAAGGGGTCCGCGAAACCAAATCAC
The DNA here is from genome assembly GCA_029216955.1 of Iris pallida. NCBI lineage: Eukaryota > Viridiplantae > Streptophyta > Magnoliopsida > Asparagales > Iridaceae > Iris > Iris pallida. The sequence goes on from JANAVB010025798.1 coordinate 4,677,218, forward strand.
CGCCTCGCAACGGGCTGAGACTTGGGCACAGTAAGCCAAATCGGACGTATAATTTAATGAAGCACGAAGTGCTCGGATGGCTAAATCATAAGAGTTGGCCGTACATCGAAGTTAAGAAATCGAGCCGCATCGGCTCGGTAAAACGACAAGGCGTATCGACTCAAGGTGGGAGGATTGACTCTTCTTTTTACTCCTTCATATCTAAGTCAGAACGTATCATTGTATACTAAGTTAACCTATCAACGCCACGGGCATGGTCCGATCGAAAGATAAATCGAAATGTGTGTCGAACACTAGTTAGAACAATTGAAATGAAACGTGCATCAAATGTACGAGTCGCTATGGAACATTGGATATCACAAAGGCGAGCGCCTCGGTGCGCAAGCCGCAAGAACATGAGATAACCGTATTCGGTGAGTGCCTTAGTGCACGAACCATTTCGTGCCTTCGCGCACGAGTTAGAAAGGCTAGAACATTGAAAGACAATAGGCGAGCTCCCTAGCGCGCAAGCCACGAACATTGAACACTAAGGCATAGAACATGAAAATACGGCTTTGATGCGTGCAACAAGTGCACGACACGAAGGATAGGTGAAAAATGTGTCGAAACGTACCTACTTACACGAGATCATAAAAGATGGCTTCGTTGGAAAAGAATACAGTTGTGGTATGAATGTGACGGAACTGTCAGACATGACATGATGCCTCGAAAGGTGTTCGAGACCTTCGGGTCGTTTGGTTGACGAACATTAAGTTGAGGCAGGATGCCATCGAACATTGAAACGAAGTATGAAATGTAAGAACATAGAAAGTTAAATGGAAGGAATACGAGATGATAAAGTCTGAGTCTCGGACTCAAGACTATGTTTGGTTGTTTGAATAATAGTGCTTGATTGCTTGAATAATAGGTCATTGCATGGTCGAACGGGATGGACTTGAGATTAATGTGATAATCTCCCGTGCACGGGTGTTCCCTCGAACAGTTAAGTGCCGGAGCGCCCCGAAACCGTTTGGCCTAGGAAGAAATATATTTTTGATAGGCGCACATCCGTAAGACGATTAGAAACCGCTTAGCGAGATGTAAAAAGCCACAAATGATGGTACACAGCGGTAAAGTTTCGGTTGTTTGGGATAGCAACCCAACCCGTAAAACGTCGGGCTACCCAAATTCGAGAAAAAAAGAAGGAGAGAAAAGAAAGTAAGGAAAACTCCTTTAGTCCATTCCGACACGGATACGCCAACGACCTTCATATAGCTAAGGAACGATGGGTTGAAAGTGTAGGCATGTATGTGTCCCGCATACATAGATTCTGCTTAGGGAGGCACTTATACCATGACAGGGAAGGAATTGGGCGTATTCACCTTGCGTCGGTGCAGGGCGAGTGCGTCGACTTGGTAAGGAGTCGCACCACGAATCAAACACGAGATTGCTTGTCTGCTTATCTATTTAATTCGATTAACATGCTTGCCATGAAAACATGCTTTACGCTTTCAAATATGCCATGAAATCGACCCTAAGGAGAATATAGCAAGATCATAAGCTAAGTTGCATGATTCAACGTAAATACTAAATGTCGGTTTGGAAAGAAGGTCTTTGCATCAGTACATGTGAGGACGGACGTACTGATCCTCCACCTGCTTTCATACAGGGTGCAGGGAATGGATGGCTCGCGGCGAAGCTTCGCTTGAACGCATTGAGGCTCGGAATGTCGAAGCGTATTGAAGCGTGCGATCGCTTGACGCTTGGATTTGCAACAGGATTGATGCGGCCGAGATATAGAAGACTGATGTATGGAACGATAAAATCCTTTGTGGGCAAGAGAGAACCTGAGTGTTGTATCCAATCTGGCATATATTGTTGGGCTATCGAAAGCCTTTGTAATCTCAGTTTCGAATATTAATAAAGAGAATTGTTTCGTATACTCTATTTTTCTTTCGTTGTTAATATCAACTCAAAGATAACCATTTGAGAACTTGTCATCTTGCCTTGCACGAGCGCAACTCCAGGCTCGTGCGGCATCACGTCCCCTGCGAGGACGATAATTCGGGTGATTCTGGGTCGGGGCGTGACATCAAACAACCAGTGTGAATAATCTTTTATTCACAAGGAGAGGAGCTAATGGTGCTGCGCACAACCTTGCTAGGCATGCGGTCGAAAACATTTGAATTCATTCTTCCTTATTCCTTTCATGTCTATTATTAATCTTCTTTCTGAGGAATCAGTGATTCCTCCGACTGCTGTAACCACCAATTGTGTTTCCATATGTTAATTTAAGTTCCTTTTCTTCTTCAAAAAAAGATAGAGGCTTAAAAATGGGATTTGTTGGATCTTCCATAGGCAATGGTTCTTCCCCAGCAGTTTTCTTTGCCATATCCTCAGTCCTACAGTAAGAATAATTCAATTACATACCAGCAAATGCTACAAGAAAGCAAAAAAGAAATCAAAGAAAACAATAGGACAACTAGCCCAGTCTGAATCCAATTGTGACCAAAGCGTTAAGTATGAAATTTACTTCATACACAAATCTCAAGTATATCAACATTGATCCGCCATCAAATGAGAATTCACGAACTCAACAATATTCCGCGTTTGAGTTGGGAACTGGAAGGCCTATGCAAATCTCTACAATTGGTAATGGCATAAAATTACAGTTCGATGTGACAACTTTAATGTCACGATAGGGGTTGGGATCTGTTGTCAGGGGCGGATGTAGGCATCCGCTGGGGCCAAAAAAAGGCTTTTTATATGGGCACATCCAAACCTTATCAAGGCTAGCCCTTATTTTTGGTTTATCTACAATTTTGTCATTGAAAAAGTTATCATGGCTATCCCACTTTGTAGTATAAAAGTGAAAAAGAAATTTTTTTTTCCCTTTTGTCTTCTTCTTCTCCAAATTTCCATTTCCACTTTTCCAAGAACCCTAGAATATTCTTCTTGTCCCCCACTCAATCTTCTTGTCTTGAAACGTAGAATAATTATCAACGAATATTCCTAGTACTCGGTATGTTTTCGACTACTAGATGGCACTATTTGTTTTAAAATTTGTTCATTCCTAATTATTGAAGGTTTTATCATAATATAGGAAATATGGAAGAAATAGGAATGTCAAATATAGCAATCGATTAGTCTGGTCCTTCCAAGAATACAACATTCTCTCCGAAGAAGTCTCGATAGGTCCCCGACCTACCTACGTACAACAATTCATAGTCGACATTTGGACTGCCACACATTCAGGCAGTCCCATGTACTTGGTGGACTGCAAGAGAGTGCGACAGTCCAGAAGTTATTCTTCTGCTCCACTGGACAGCCACACTTTCTGGCAGTCCATAAAGTAATATGGACTGCCAGAAAGTGTGGCAGTCCAGTTGAATAGGGTATGAACACCTGGACTGCCACACTTTCTAGCAGTCCATAAAGTAGTATGGACTGCCAGAAAGTGTGGCAGTCCAGTTGAATAGCGTATGAACAACTTGACTGCCACACTTTCTGGCAGTCCATCAACCAGTTAGGACTCTCAGAATTTGTGGCAGTCTAGTTGAACTGCAATGTAAGTCCTGAATTTGTAAACCCCCATAATTTATAATTTAATTAATTTTCGTTATGCCTTTCATTATTTATGGATTTATTTACTACTAGTTTATTAGTATAATTAATGTATGAGTGTATATATATAATATGTGTGCATGTTCGTATTTCTATTAAATAAGGAATATAATTAAATCTAGGATTTTAGGAATTTAATTGTAATTTTTTGTGATAATTTTTGCTAGCTAAAAGATATATATATATATATATATATATATATATATATATATATATATATATATATATATATATATATACACTTAAGTTTTCGGAAAAAGAAAAGAAAAAGAATTAGAAAAAGAATTAGAAAAGAAAAATAATTAGAAAAGAAAAAAAAGGAAAGGTGAGCAACAGCCGCTCACTTAAGTGAGCGGGACCACAGCGTAGTAGCGGAGCAAACCGCCCCCCCTCCCCCCTCCCCCCCGCGCACGTGAACAGTAGGTTAGTGGGAAATCGGGTAATCCGAAACCCATTAGTATTAGGGTTGGGTGCAACTTGTTACATATATATCTTTTTGCACAAAACTCAAAATCCTAAACTTCCAAAACGAAAGTTGCGGCTGATCATGCCCTCTTCGCCTACGAGTTTGTTTCACTAGCGACGGAGCTTTGTGCACGATGAACGGAGCATCGGAAGTCAGCCCTTCGCCATCCACGGAGCAGTTTTTCCACTCAAGGTACCCTACTTCCCTACGACGTAACTTTTTACTCGTAGCATCGATTTTCAATCCGTAAGATTTTTTGGAAAGTAAACTTGACCCTCTTCGAGATCCTCTAGGTGGACTTTGAAATAACCCATCGACTTGCTTAAAAATTCGAGACGAAGTTGAAGAAAAACCTGTTTTCTGTAATACTAAAAATTGTTGTAAAACGACAACTTGTCGGCCAATTTTCTTGCTGTGAAGTAAAGAGTTGTAGAAACTAATTGAAAACAGTAAAAGACAACATAACCGAGATCGCAACGCATCTTCTGGATCGTCGTTTTGATTAACGTGTAAAAAGTAAATTGATGTTGAAGTTGGAGAAATACTTGTGTTAATTTATATAAAATTTCTGAATTTTTCTCGATACGGCGTGCGCCCCGACAAATCGGGCGACGTGATCGCACGCTATATGCATCGAAAGGCGCGTATGGACGTTGCCGACGTGTGGTAACCGACGGAACTCAGTTTCGTCGTGTGTGCGCGACGAAATCCGTCCGTATCCGTCAAGATACCCCGTATCGCCAATTTGCAAACTTCGTCCTAACTTCGTGTACAGTCGTCGATTCGAAACAAAACTTGCGCCAACAGGTCCAATCGAAATTTTGGTCCTGTGTGCCAAGTTTGGTTCGATTCTGAGAAGGTCGAATCGGAACCTCTTTTTGGCGGGCCTGCGACCTACTCAAACGGGCAATTTTGTATATGGCTCATCGAAATCCAAAACTGGACATACCGTTGAGTTCCTCTCCTCAAACTGAATCCGTAGACATATAGTTTGACGACTTTAGAGACCATAGACTTCGGCACGCGATTCGGTGCAAAGCGGATCCAACGACGAACATCGTTTAGACCCAAAATTATGATTTTGCCCCTGTTCCAGAATTAGACTTTTGGACAGGTGTTTCCTAGGTATATCTTTTACACCGAGTACATTTTTTATGTTTTTTTCAGCGTTCGGAGTTGTTTGGAGATTGTGACGTTTCTTGGCTGACATCGTGATTACCTGGACTTGCCACTTTGCACCATCAGGCAAAATACCTTGCCAACTTACTCTGTGATTATTATATTTCTTATTTTTAGTTGTTATTTTCAGCATTCTTGTTTCTTGATATTTAAACTGTGCGTCCAAGTCACACTTGGGTGCAAACGACTCTATCGGTCGTTTTTTTGCCTTATTTATTTCTCTTGCATTGACTTAGTCTAGTGACCACCCATTGATGTTGAGGTATTGGTATATCCCATACAGCCTTGACACTTGTTATATCACGTGATCTGAGTCACATGTAAGACATGTATCCGCGTAGTCGGCTGGCCACCAATACGTATGGAGCGTGCGACGGATAGGGATAACTGCCAATAGAGTTGCATGCTAGAAGACTTGGCGGTTACTAGAGGTACATGTCAGTCATGGAGATAATGATACTAGGCATTGGGTGGGGAGAACAATACCTGACGTATGGGCTTCTATTGCACTTCCCTTGTAACCCGAAAGCTCCGCTGGAGATACGGGTATGTTTAGCCTCTCAGGTTGGCCACTGTCGTTCTTGGAACCTCATGCGCTTGGTCACTGGTGCCCAAGAAGGGACTATACCGGATCCTATATTCAGCCAGGGCTCATGCGTCGAAGGATTGTACCTCAACTGCATATTCACAGTAGAATGGTCAGGAACCTGATTGCATACATATCTTTTCTTTTATTATATTATCACAGTTTATATGGCATGGTGTTTTCTTGTATCTTGCTACGTCCATCTGAGGACCTGGTTATCTCTCCAGGGTTAGATAATTTTCCACAGGAGTACAGAGCGACGTTGGAGCTATCCTACATCGATGACGAGGCAGTCTTTACTTATTTCTAGTCTATTCTTTATTTGAGACATTAGTGGACATTATTTTTACATCTCTTTTCTTTCTATTTTGCGGAGGTTGGACTCCGATCTTGTGAGACTATTTTTCATAACTGTTTGGAGTGAGCATGTTCACCCGACTATTTTTTGATACTCTTATTTATTTATTTGGACTCTCTTATCTTCTGTGTTGAGCTGTGATGAGATTAGATTATATTATTCTGGCCTGTGATTATTTTACTTACAGCTTATGTGCATATATGAGGATTCCATATATTAGAGTATTCTTCGTACATGTGCAGCTGGCATGTTCACATGCTTGGTCCTATGTATTTTGGGACTGGGACATTACATGTTTTTGTGGTGGCCCATGCAGGTCTACGATAATATTGTTGGGTTACATGATTGTGCCCAACAAGCCTGTATATAGGAATAGGAATATCTCATCCAGAACTACTACTACCTCCTTGACTTCCAATCTTTTCGAAACTTCCTTGATTATTTAATCTACCTCATATCTAATCTTTCTTAATATCAACCTATCTTCCTTGTGCCAACAGTATGGATCTACGAAGTGGACGCACCATTACCTTGACCCCCAAAGCTGGTGATATGACTACCCATGAGGAGCAGAACCCTCTGATGACTCCGGTGACACCGTACCAGCCAGGACCGTCGCAGCCTACTACGACACCGATAATGGTACACCCAGAGATCGCAGCACCCCCAGCCAACCAGACTGGATAGACCACTGCAGTACCCCTAGAAGAGAATGTGCCCTCTACTACACCCTTTCAGCCAAATTGTATGACTCAACCAGATCAGAGAATCCCAGCTTCCCAGCAAGAATATACGCCACTTCCTCCCCATTCCCCATCATCCATGCCAGTTCCTTACTCTAACGAGGCTTCAGCGTCAAGGTTCTTGCTAAGGTTATTACAAGTGCAGCAACAACAGAATGAGTTTGCAAGGAGTATTATATCTATAGCCCTAAACAGGACTCTATCTGCCTCGCCAGCCTCATGCCAGTTAGAGAGACTCAGAACGGGCCGAATAGACATCCCGAAGCACAATAACACCCTAGAGCATCACCATATCCAGATAGGGAGCTTCCTACATGTCGCTTCTGCCATAGGAAGGGTCACCTTATGAAGGATTGTCATCATAGATTGGGACAGTGTATGATTTGTGGTTCCAATTATCATGAAGCCAAAAATTGTACGGGGACACCGTATACCTCGCAGCAGGAGCAAGGAGAAGGACTATACCGGGCTCGAGAGAAGCCTACCTGCAACTACTGCGAAAAGAAGGGACACATCAGTAGAGATTGTCGAATCCGTCGTGGTTTATGCTTAAGATGCGGATCGAGACAATATATGATTAAAGATTGTCCCGAGCCACGAACTCAAGTGCATGATCAGCAAACTCCTATGCCAACAATCCCAGCACTTTCCACACCTCGATCGGTTCAGCATGTGTCGAGGCTCATGACACCAACAGTAGGAGCACCTCGTCCACCATTACCTCCACAGCAATTGCAGTTCCACAGGACGAGAGCACAGGGCCCTAGTCAGAAGCATGGGCAGGCCTTTCACTAGCGGTGGAGGGTGCAGAATCCCTGAGAAAATCATAGCAGGTATGATTTTAGTTGCTACGTTCTTGCTACTTGCCTTATTTAACACTAGAGCCACACTGCACTAGTTAATCATAAGCCTGGTCATGTATCTTCCATCTTACTCATCCTTTCCTAAAACATAGATCTATTGTTATTCTCTTTAAGTTATTGATAATGGTAAATGATCAGAACATATGACGACCTCAGAACTGGTATACTACCTTCCCTCAAGAAACTGTGCTATCAATAGGTTCATAACTAATTAATTCTCACGTGGAGTTTGCCATTTCGATTACGTTACTGCACGAAATGGGCCTGCATATAGAATTAGAATCTAGGTACCTCATCCATATACTTGACCTCTATCCTTGATTTCCTTTGAACCCGTTGATTGTCTTTAATTACATATTGCCTGATTCCCATTCTACCAAAAATATTATCCTTCTCCCCGTGATGATAGACAGGTTAGGAAGATAACTTGTACTTGGTATACGTGTTTTATGCTGCTCAAACACGCTATTAGTTGAACTCTTATAAGTTGGGTAGAACGCCTCATGATCTATCACTCTCCTTGTCCCGACGACCTTCTTTAAAGAGAATACTCAGAAGATTACCTAGACTGTGCTTATTAGTTCAATCAAATGCCTTCGATAAGAAACCAGTAGGACAACTGTAGAGGCACGATCATAGGTCGAGTCTTAGAGTTTGATGAACTTGAACTACTTGTGACTTCTTTCAACTATATATCTCGCGTACCTATGTTTTGAACTACCGTGACTAAACACCAATATTATAGCCTAGATTTTGCAAGCTTTTTCTTTATCAAGCTTGTTCAGGACATGTGTTTATTGGGGACGCCCACTAGCATATTATCTAATTAGAATCGATGTACTATGGTCTGATCAACCTTAATGCACACGGTTCGCTCTTTATATGATTACACCACATGGATTGAGATATAGAAGTCCCTAGGATCTCAACCATAACTACCTTAAAAACTCACATGTAATTATTCAATTCGCCTTGGAACCTCGTATTCACAATCGATCCCCTCCTTCGAACTCCTTATTGTTCCTCTGCCCTTACTAAAAATCGGAAAAACAAACGCTCGTATTGAGAGACGATAGACACATAATGACCCCATGGTTCGCCATACCACCTATGGCTATGAAGGTGATATATGTACAATTGTCTTGTATCCATTCAAAAATTGAAAAGGATCCTTATACTCGATCCATCTTTACCATATCTCATTAACTATTACCTTAAGTATTATTCTTTTATAATCATAGTCAAGATACAATACTGCAACTTAAAATTTCCTGACCTCATTAATCCTAAAAATTGTGTCTTAGCTTCTAGAGTGAGTAGATTGTAAGACTTCTAAATTCTAGGATACACTAGTACAAGTGATTGATTGGAATAAGTTGGTTTACATTAAGGTGTTAACTAGTGGCTCATGAACACCCACTTTCTATTTAGGTCATTTGATGTCCCCTACCATGACATCGACATTCAAAGCACGAGACTAGCTGTTACCTTCCAACGAATTTCATATGCAAGACCTAGACAAGCCCACCTTCATCTAGGCATACCATTGTTTCACTTAACAAAATGCCTGGAAATCGGATTTTGAAAATAAAACAAGAAAAAGTATAAGAAGTACAAATTTGATTCTGGAAAGTATTGCTATGGAAGTCTGATCTGTAAATGATCACTTTGTTTCTTGGACCATACGATGATGATGAAGATCACTGCTAAAAGATGAACAATTGGAAGAACTAAGTCACCAGAAAGGTATCGACGCACTTGGGTACTGATGGCGAGGCCGAATGCTTTTCTACTTTGCTTCACTCTGTTCTGGAAGAAAAGTTGAAGAAGAATGCTCCGAAAAATCAACGTCTCTAGGCTCTGATCTCTATGTATTCTCTCCTTTCTCTCTGTCCGTCTATAAGAGAAAAATCAGTCTATTTATAGACTTGGTTTTTTGTGCGTAAAAACTCAGTAAAAGTTCCGTCTTTACGCTGACAACTGCCACCCATGACCAAAGTCATCCTCAGCATACGTTGACACGTGTCCCATCATTTCAATAAGAATAGGATGCACGTACACACGTTCTTCGAGATGTGTGGCATGAAAGCCATGAAGGCACACCACGTTCTGAATTGGAATAGGGCATAAAACAACCCAAATATACCCTGAGCGTAAAGTAGTAGACTAGGCGTACAATAGACCTGATGTAGACTTCCCGCGTAAAGTGGTTGTTAAATAACCTTGAGCGTAAAAGTAGCCCAAATAAACCTTACGCACACGTCAACCGTTGAGCGTAAAAACTCGTATAGTCTCCGTGCGTAAAAGAAGCCATATTATGAGCGTAAAGTGGCTCAGTCCACATACTAAACGACAAATGGGCCTATGTGTAAAACAAATCCCTTTGATTTCTGTGATATATGCCATCATTAAATCTTCATGTCAGACTTTGCATTAAATACAAGACTTGACAGCTTTGTCCAGCGTAAAAGTGGCTAGCCTGTCTTGGGCGTAAAATCATTAGCTTTGACCCGGGCTTAAAATGATTAGCATGCTTCGGGCGTAAAGTGATTAGCCGCTCTTTGGCGTAAAGTGGATCGATTTGAATGGAATGATCCTTATCTTTGACTCATTCTTATGAAGCACTTTTTACGCTCCTACAAGACCCCCTTCAAAGTTTTCAAATATCTTCAAAATTTGAAACACTTTGAACAGAAGCGTAAAAGTTGAGATTTGACCAGTCAGCGTAAAATTCGGGATACTCAACAGTCATCCACGTAAAAGTGGGGATATCCAACAGTCGGCGTAAAATCAAGAAATAGTGTCGGTCAACACTTAACCGTCACAATGAATTTTCTTCTCGAAACTTTTGAATGACTTTTCACCTCCCCGAGTTTGCATTAATAATGAGCAGTTTCCCATAAAGAACATGAAGAGTTGATTTGATTGTATAAATAAAGAGTAATTCTTCATTCTTGCCATTCATCTTCATAGTGACATGGCGCCAAAGAAAGAGATTAACAATGAAGAGGCTTCTAGCTCCAGGCTTGATTTTGAGCGAGCACGCAATTTTGTAGGGTGCTTTGGACTAACTTCAGCAGTCTTCAGTCGCATCGATGGTGGTCCTCCAACTGCGTATGAGGGATCAGGAGATGCAGAAGCGTTTCTTAATTTAATACGTCGCTCCGGGATTCGCAACATGCACGACTTAGGTGCCTCCCTTCGTCAGCCCAACGAAGGAGAGAAAAAATAATATTCCATGTATTGCGACTCTTTTATGTGTAGGGGTCCACTCCCCCCTTTTTATAAATAAAATCTTGATGTTAATCTCATCTGTTGTTACATAGAATTGTTCAACACTTCTTTAACTGTATTTATGGTTGTTTATTCTCAAGAGAAACAAAACAACACGTGACATCTGCTTTGTGGTCACGAGCGCCTATCTAGTAGGATCTTTCCCGAAATAGACTCATGCCAACCGTTTCCTCAACCCTTATAAATAGCTGAGTTTAGAGAATGTTTTATACATCCTCATTCTCATTGTCATTTTTTTGGAGATAGCTTTCTGCCTCTTTGCAAGAATTCACGCTTCAACAAATGACGATCTTTTCTGATGTCGTTCTTCTGTACGCTCGGTCACCAGATATTGATTCAACCAGAGCCGAACCATTTGGCCTTTATGGTAAGTTTGGTCATAAACCATTGTTTGTCTTTGATCTTTTTGTTGTAAAACAGATAGACACGAGCGTAAACCCTTGATAGATGTAGAATCTCATAGGAAAGATGCACGGGCGTAAAAAGCTTTGTGAAAATACACTCCTAAAACGTTGGCGTAAAAAGCCTTGTTGAAATGAGGAGCACATGAAACAATAGCGTAAAAGCCTTGTTGAATAGGGTGCACATGAGATACTGGCATAGAGAGCCCTGTTGATTGAATGCTCATGAATCAAGGGCGTAAAAACATCAAGCGTAAAGTCTTTGTCACTACCACATTTCTAGTTTGAGGGTAAATTTGTCATTTTTGGGGTAAATAAAATTTATTAGTATTAAATAGAATTTATGTAAATTTTTAGAAATTATTTTGGATTTATTTGGACTAGTTTGATTTTTGGCCAGTTTTGACTCATGTAGACAACCTAGGAACTAACCATGGTTAGTTGGGCTTGGTTAGGTCAAGTGACCCTAGTCTAACCTAGTGTGACTCAAGTTAGTGATTAGTAATTCATAGAACTAGAATTAGAAATTTAGAAATCTTTTGATTTGGTGAATGGCTTGTGGTTTCACTAGTCATTATGTGACTTAGCTAGATTGGACTCAAACCTAGCTCAACCCTAACCCAAAGCCAAGTGGTCAGCCATCCCTAGCTGAACCTAGGGATTCCCCCTATTTAATCCCTCCTAGTTTTTAGGGCTAGCCTCTTTTAGGGTTCTAGCAAATTTCTAAGGAAGGAGGTGAGTTCCATCTTTCAAAAATCATAAGAAATCCAATTTAATTCCTTTTTCCTTCAAACCAATTCCATTAGAACCTAAATTCCTTCCTCTTACTGCTGGAATTTATTGTATTACAGGAAGAACCAATTTGTGGAGCTTGGAGGCTTGAGGAGTTTCTTCCATTTGAGGGCTTTTCTATTCATTGTGCATCAATAGGTATAACCCTCATTACTCCATTAAACTCCTGTTAATCTTCATCAATAGGAACCCTAAGTGATCCCCCTAAGGTCTGGAATGGATTCGTGTCCAGTATCGAATGATTCGTGTCCATTCTGGACACGTATCAGTGTCCTGGACAGGGTATTCGATCAAATGCCACAGAGGGCAGGTCGATCATGTTAACCCATTCTCTTTGAATAGGAAATAGGTTTTAGGTCCACCCTTTGGTTTCTTGTCCTTGTGTCCTAGTTTCCGTGTCATCCTGTGTCGATTTCTTACTGTGGACACGCGCGTGCACACGGCCGCGCGCTGCTACAGGGATCCCCTGCCTATCGGGCCCTGTAGCGGACACGACACAAACCCTCTGGACACGAAACTTTGTGGGAGCCACGGGGCACCCACTGACACTCTAGGTGTCAAGTTTCATGGGCCCACGTGGCATTTCGAGCGAGAAATCCTCGACGTACGAGTCACTCTTTGTTCTGTGCTGTGTGTGTTCTTTCGTTCTGATACGCGTACATGGACACGCCTGTGCGACACGACACGGCGGTGCAGGGTGTCCTATGGATAGCCCTATGGGTGGTTAACCTATGCTAATGAGCATGAGATTGAGTTCGACCCCTGTTGTGCACACGAGCCTTGTGCACACGTGCACGAGGACACTGCACTGTAGGCACTGTCTTGGTGCACAGTTGTGTGGACACGTTTGTGTCCAATTTCATGGACACAAACAAGTTGTGTAGCATGTATTAATTATGATTATTAGTTACCAACCTCTGTTTTTAGGTTTTAAATCAATTCATTAGTATTGCCACTTTTTTCCTTTTTTCTGAAATGTAGTATCAGTGATTATATTTCCAGACTTTTAAACATGAGTTTTAATAGATTAATTAGCCTATAAATTAGTGTTAAATGCATGTTTTAAAGTTCTAATGTGTTTTCCTATATGCTACTCACATGTGAATCAAATCCTAGAATGTTTGGAGGGTTGTGGACTGTGAATGGGAAGTATATGGTTTGATATCTGATTTTTGAATTCAAGCATAACAGTAATGTTCAATTTCCAGTTTTAGTGATTCCCCTTTCACTCTTGCATTGTCTGGTATGCATATCTGGGATTATGTCCAGTTTTGGGTTTGATTTTGAGAGCTGGGGGTTGAATCCCTAGCCATTGGTTTTCATAAACTTAGTTCCAGTTCAAGATGTTCATGAATTGTTTCTTTCTTCCTAATGAATCCATGTGTTAACATTGGCAAATATATGAGAATCAGTTAGTTGTTTTCACAAGTGTTGATTTCAGTTTTAATGATCTCCTTCATTGCTGAATTATCTGGTAAAGGAAACCTGAGGATTTCTTCCAGTTTTTATTGAAAGGGGTTAATGATACTTGTGATAGGTTTAAAGTCCCATGGTTAATGTATAAATCTGAGATTTAACTCAGTTTTGTAATAACTGAAGTTAGGTCCAGTTGATGAAAATGCATTGGTTTGTCTCCTCTCCTTGCTGTTTTTCTACACTTAAGCATTGGACACTGTTAATTTTTCCCAGTTTATAGCACCCCCTTCACTGATTATTTCACACACACAGCCTATTGTTTCCTGCACACTCTTACTGGCTACTGTCATGTAATTCCTGCACTTGGATACACACACAAGCCTGTTTCCTGCACACTGTATTTTCCTGAACACATACACTTAGCCCTCTTGTATAACCTGCACACATCACACACACATGAATTCCCTGTTTTCTAATCTTCACTGACTTTTGTTCCTATACTTAGACACTTGACACACACTCATTTCTTCACTGTCTATGTGCATACACTGCCATCTTTTTCCTGCTTGCTAATTCCTGTACACCCTCATCACACACACACCACAGTAGCACACACACAGGCCTTACCTATTACTGCCACATTATGTTTCCTGAACACTTGACACACCTACACATGTTTTCTTCCCTTAGGTTTCATGAGTATATTGTATGCCTATATGCATATGTGTAATATGGATATATGTGTGAGAGCATATCAATGTGTAGAATGCATAGTGTTTAGCCTAATGTTTAGTGTAGCTCAAATTGTTTATCTATATATATGGTGTATATTCATAGCTATTATGAATTCTTGAATGTTGTGTTTATAGCTTTGTTAGAGTCTAGTATAGCTTATTAGACCTAGCTAGTGAGTTTAGCCTAGTTTAGACAAGGTTGACCTAGTTTGACTTCTAGGGTTGACCAAAGTTGACCAAGAGTTGACTTTGGCCTAGATTGACTTAGAATCATGTAGAATGCATAGTAGGACTCCATTTTGATATTCTGGACTTGTTGTGACTTGTGCTGTTCTGATTAGGAGCCAGACACCACTCCTTGGACAGTACGTTTCATACCGGACACTCAGTTACAGGCGAGTACATTCTCTGATCATTTCATATCCTGCTTAGAATTATTACCTGCAGTAGATTACTTTACTTGTGCTGTCACGACATTATCACGGGTTAGTACTATACGGATCTCTTCATGCGATGTTATCCCCCTCGGGAGCATCGGGTACATTGTGCCATGTGCGTTTCACTTTCATCATGTACTCCTGTGCTTTCACTATACATGTACACTCTTGTGAATCATGTACTCTCATGTTCACAGAGCCTTCATGTATACTATCATGTGCACCCTATATGGGCCCCATGTGATATCCTGTACAATAACATAATCTGCTTAGATCCTTGTGTACTGATTGGGGAAAACGGGAGAGTGCTAGTAGTCATGTGAACAATTCTTTAGTAGTGTAGATCATGTACAACTCTTTAGTGTAGATCATGTACCAATCTGTTCCGTTCACATGTGCTATCCTGTACTCTACATCACTAGCCACTATTAGTTCCTTACTTATAGTAGATATTTCTATTACAGTTCTCTCTCTATTTACATACTGTATTCTTCAGCACTTGTATCTTACTTTACTGCATGTTTATATTTTCTAACCTGCTATGAATTGTTGAGATGTACTGTGCTCGCTCCTGTCCTGATTGGACCTGTTGAAAATATTACAGAGGACGAGGAGGAGGCTTGCCTGGACACATATTACGGGGCAGCCCTTGATGACACCTGTGAGCTGGACCCTCAGGAGGATCCAGCAGTAGCTGAGGACCTTCCTCCGACTGCCTAGACTAGATAGTTAGGCTTTTATTTATGTAGTTGGATTATGTTAGTTAGACTCTATGTGGAGATCAGTTGTATATATTCTTTTATCTGAGACTTGTACTGCTGGGATTATCTTAGACTATTGTTTTATCTATTGCATTTCCTTGAGTTCTATTCATATCGTGCCATATCTTCCTTAGTTGTGATTGAGTTCTATTGCTATGTCACCCCCATTCGGGGAGTATAAACTGTTTAGATATTACATTGTTAGATGTTGTGACCTAGGACAGCGTTCTACCGCCGACACTGCGGCGTAGGCTGGACGTATTCACGTCTCGTGCCCTTACTCTAGGGTGCGGGTCGTGACACGTTTTTAGTGGTGGCCCATGCAGGTCTAGACTAGAAGTGTAGTGGTACTCGAACTAGAGTATCACTGCAGCCTGCTATAGGATATAGGATATAAATTTTAAGATACTCAATCACTAAAAAAAATTCTTTTATTGCCATCTAAATCCTTTTGTCTGCTGATCCTTTGAATTAAAATTGTCCGCCTTTGTTATTTCGTTTCTTTATCAGAAATTGATACTCTTGTTTGTCTATCTTCAGGATGGTAGAGACTCGTTCACAACGTGCCGTCCATGAGGATGCTATAGAGGGGACTGCTACCTCTCAGCCAGCACGGCGAGGCCAGGGGACTGCAGCTCTTGCCACCTCCGCTCGTGTTGAGACTTCGGCAGCCGCAGCAGGGGGTATGCATCCACCGACTGGGAGGCAGGACCCGGTCTATCCAGAGGATCCTTTCCAGCCACCACCGCCTCCAGGATATGTGGACGCAGCTCAGATGTTCGCATATTTTCAGCAGTTCATGGACCGACAGCAGGCTCGGCAGGACCGAGGCATGGAGTTGGCCGTCACGACAGCCGCAGCTCGACCCGTGGTACAGCAGCAGAGGACACCAGGGATCGAGCAGTTTCAGAAGATGAGCCCCAGGGACTTCATGGGGACAGAGGGGATCCTATATGCCGACGAGTGGATCGAGCATATGGAGGAGATTTTTCGCTTGGCCAGGATTCCGACAGACCTTCAGATCGAGGCGGCAGCTAGCCGGATGCGAGATCTTGCTCGCACCTGGTATCAGTCGGACCCCAGGGTGGGGGTACCAGCGCAGACTTGGGAGCAGTTCAAGGGCTTCTTCAAGAAGAAGTTCTTTCCCGATTCAGCAGTCAGAGCCTTGGAGACACAGTTTGAGAGCCTGGTCCAGGGGAGCCTCTCAGTTGAGGAGTATGCGGGAGAGTTTGGCCGTCTCGACAGGTTTGTTGAGGGGTTGAGCGAGACGGCGAAGGCCCAGAGGTTCCGGAAGGGTCTGGTCAAGGAGGTCAAGTCCCTGACCAAGGGGAACAGAGATGCTACGTTTGAGGAGATCTTGACGGGCGCGCTGCTAGCAGAGGATGATCTTGAGCTTAGGCTCAAGAGAGGGAGAGACCCAGCTGGGGGCAGTAGCAGCAGCGGAGGCCAGGCCAAGAGGCCTCATTTTCAGCATCAACAGCAGAGGCAGTTTCAGCCACAGCCGATTCAGCAGAGGCCGGCTCAGCAGCAGTTTCAGCATCAGGTACCCAGGCACCAGACAGTCAGTTGCACCTTCTGCAAGAAGCCTGGGCATGTCTTCAACGAGTGCAGGAAGAGGCTCGGGAGGTGCCTTCTTTGCGGAGCGACAGATCACCAGCTGAGGGATTGTGCTAGGTCTGGGGGACGAGCAGTCCAGGGAGGAGGAGCCAGAGCAGCAGCAGGTCAGCAGCGGGGACCAGTCCTGCCGACTCAGCAGCAGAGGTTCGTCCAGCACCAGCAGCAGGCCAGGGGAGGCCAGCAGGGCGAGCTTTCGCCATGGCAGCAGAGGATGCAGAGGTCATCGGAGAGCTGATTACAGGTTCGATTCTTCTCGACTCCAGTCCAGCATTTGCATTGTTTGATTCCGGTGCATCGCATAGCTTTATTTCAGTATCTTTTGCGATTAGATACGGTATCATAGCTGAATCGTTGCCTAGGACTTACAAGATCACGACCGGGGGTGGTATTATCCTCGTGAGTTATGTTTGTAAGGGTCGGAGAGTAATTTTGGGTGGCCGTGAGTTGGAGGTGAGCCTGCTCGTAATGCCATTGCCGAACTACGATATAGTGCTAGGCATGGATTGGTTGAGCAGGCACCACGCCAGCATTAATTGCAGAGGGGGTAGAGTTCTGTTCAGAGCACCGGGGGAGCCAGAGTTCGAGTATTCCAGACGTCAGGCAGAGCAGAGCAGCGGAGTCTTCTGTGGAGTCTCGGTCGAGGAGCAGACGATTCCACACCCCTTGATAGCAGAGTACATGGATGTTTTCCTGGAGGAGTTGCCGGGACTGCCACCAGACAGGGACATTGAGTTCTCGATAGACTTGGTTCAAGGAGCGGAGCCCATTTCTCAGCATGTCTATCGAGTGAACAACAGCGAGCTGGTGGAGCTGAAGAAGCAGGTGGATGAGCTACAGGACAAGGGCTTCATCCGCTCGAGTTCGTCGCCATGGGGTGCGCCAGTGTTGTTTGTGCCGAAGAAGGATGGGTCAGTACGCATGTGTATTGACTATAGGGCACTCAACAACCTCACGATCAAGAACCGATACCCATTGCCGCGGATCGACGATCTGTTTGACCAGTTGAGCGGAGCTCGGGTATTTTCCAAGATTGATCTGAGGTCGGGATATCACCAGGTGAAGGTGAAGGGGGAGGATATTCCCAAGACCGCTTTCAGGACGCGGTATGGACAGTTCGAGTTTTTGGTTATGCCATTTGGGCTAACCAATGCACCAGCTGTGTTTATGAATCTTATAAACAAGGTGTTCCATCAGTATTTGGATCATTTTGTAGTAGTATTTATTGATGATATCTTGATCTACTCCAAGACTGAGGAGGGGCACGAGGAGCATCTGCGGATAGTGCTGGAGATTCTCAGGAAGGAGCAGCTTTATGGAAAACTCTCCAAGTATGAGTTTTTCTTGGACCGAGTGGATTTCTTGGGGCACGTGGTGACTGGAGATGGTATCTCAGTTGACCCCAAGAAGATTGTAGCAGTCGAGGCATGGGCAGCGCCGACTTCAGTTGCAGAGATCAGGAGCTTCCTGGGACTGGCAGGATATTACCGGAGATTTGTGCAGGATTTCTCCCGGGTTGAAGAGCCGTTGACACGGTTGACCCGGAAGGATACTGAGTATGTTTGGTCAGAGGAGTGTCAGGCAGCTTTTGATGAGTTGAAGAAGCGGCTGACGACAGCTCCGATTCTGACGTTGCCTTCAGGATCAGGTGGATTCACTATTTATAGTGATGCTTCAGGGAAGGGGCTGGGTTGTGTGTTGCAGCAGCACGGGAAGATAATTGCCTATGCTTCCAGGCAGTTACGTCCCCATGAGAAGAATTACCCTACCCACGACCTGGAGCTGGCAGCTATGATTTTTGCTTTGAAGCTGTGGAAGCATTATTTGTATGGTGAGAGGGTGGAGATCTTCACAGATCACAAGAGCCTTAACTATGTGTTCACTCAGAAGGAGTTGAACATGAGACAGCACAGATGGTTGGAGTTGATGAAGGACTTCGACATTGCACTGCAGTATCATCCAGGAAAGGCCAACGTGGTTGCCGATGCCTTGAGCAGGTATCCGACAGCCATGTGTTTGACCATAGATCGGCATTTGCTTGTCGACTTGGAGAGCCTTAGGATCGAGGTGATCGTGCCGGGAGTGCAGATGCAGCTATGGGGGATGCAGATTCAGTCAGAATTGATGGACAGGATCAAGGCGGCTCAGTTTCAGGATGTAGCTTTTCAGAGTATCAGAGAGCAGATCAGTATATGAGTGGGGGATCCTGAGTTTTCACTTGCAGAGGATGGATGGTGCCCTGAGGCACGGTACCAGGCTATGTGTGCCTAGTGGGGAGCTCAGAGAGCAGATTATGCAGGAGGCCCACAGATCTCAGTACTCTATACACCCGGGTGCCAACAAGATGTATCGAGATCTACGGGAGCATGTATGGTGGTCAGGAATGAAGCGGGAGGTGTTCCAGTTCGTAGCTAGGTGCTTGGTCTGTCAGCAGGTCAAGGCAGAGAGGCAGAGGCCTGGTGGATTGTTGCAGCCGCTATCCATTCCCGAGTGGAAATGGGAGCATATCACAATGGACTTCGTATCAGGATTGTCGCGTACTCCAGGAGGGAAAGACGTGATTTGGGTCATCGTGGACAGGTTGACCAAATCGGCCTACTTCTTGCCATTCAAGGTGGGTACGTCTACAGAGAGGCTGGCGGAGATGTATATGCGGCAGATAGTCAGGATCCACGGAGTTTCGGTCAACATCGTCTCAGATCGGGATAGCCGTTTTACTTCCCATTTCTGGAGGAGTCTGCAAACCAGCTTGGGCACTCAGCTCAAGTTTAGTACTGCATACCACCCCCAGACGGACGGACAGTCAGAGCGGACTATTCAGACCCTTGAGGATATGCTGCGGACGTGCGTTCTGGACTTTGGAGGTTCTTGGGAGGATCATCTTCATTTGGTGGAGTTTGCCTATAACAATAGTTTCCAGGCCAGCATCAAGATGTCACCTTTCGAGGCTCTGTACGGGCGTAGGTGCCGTACACCCTTATCCTGGGATGATGTTGGTGAGCGAGCTTTGCTGGGGCCAGAGATGATTGTGGATGCGGCCGAGAAGGTGAAACTTATCAGGGACAGACTTCGCATGGCGCAGGACAGACATCGGCACTGGGCCGATAGCCACCGGAGACCCTTGGAGTTTGAGGTACAGATTAGAGTAGGATTAGATTTAGGTTGTTGTTGTGATTTTTGATCATGTTTGTTATTTATTTTAATTGAGACCTTGCTTGTGATTAGGTCGGAGACCAGGTTTTCTTGAGGATATCTCCGACTCATGGTACGATACATTTTGGTGGAGGCGGAAAGCTTAGCCCGCGCTTCATCGGCCCTTTCGTTATCAGCGGGAGAGTCGGTGACGTGGCTTACAGGCTAGACTTGCCGCCTGCACTTGTGGGGGTCCACAACGTATTCCATGTATCACAGTTGAGACGGTATGTGGCTGACCCTAGCCATATGCTCGATCATTCGGAGATTGAGGTGGGTCCTTCTCTCAGCTATCCAGAGCAGCCAGTGGAGATTCTGGATCGACGGGAGAAGGTTCTGAGGAACCAGGTGATACCCTTGGTACGCGTCGCATGGAGGCATCATTCTCCAGGAGAGTCTACCTGGGAGCGGGAGGATGAGATGCGCGAGCGGTACCCTTATCTTTTTGGACCATGAGGTATACTTTCTATCCTTCTCATCAGTCGTATTTCGCCTTTCAATTTCGAGGACGAAATTCTTTTAAGGAGGGTAGATTTGTCACTATCACATTTCTAGTTTGAGGGTAAATTTGTCATTTTTGGGGTCAATAAAATTTATTAGTATTAAATAGAATTTATGTGAATTTTTAGAAATTATTTTGGATTTATTTGGACTAGTTTGATTTTTGGCCAGTTTTGACTCATGTAGACAACCTAGGAACTAACCATGGTTAGTTGGGCTTGGTTAGGTCAAGTGACCCTAGTCTAACCTAGTGTGACTCAAGTTAGTGATTAGTAATTCATAGAACTAGAATTAGAAATTTAGAAATCTTTTGATTTGGTGAATGGCTTGTGGTTTCACTAGTCATTATGTGACTTAGCTAGATTGGACTCAAACCTAGCTCAACCCTAACCCAAAGCCAAGTGGTCAGCCATCCCTAGCTAAACCTAGGGATTCCCCCCCCCCCTATTTAATCCCTCCTAGTTTTTAGGGCTAGCCTCTTTTAGGGTTCTAGCAAATTTCTAAGGAATGAGGTGAGTTCCATCTTTCAAAAATCATAAGAAATCCAATTTAATTCCTTTTTCCTTCAAACCAATTCCATTAGAACCTAAATTCCTTCCTCTTGCTGCTGGAATTTATTGTATTGCAGGAAGAACCAATTTGTGGAGCTTGGAGGCTTGAGGAGTTTCTTCCATTTGAGGGCTTTTCTATTCATTGTGCATCAATAGGTATAACCCTCATTACTCCATTAAACTCCTGTTAATCTTCATCAATAGGAACCCTAAGTGATCCTCCTAAGGTCTGGAATGGATTCGTGTCCAGTATCGAATGATTCGTGTCCATTCTGGACACGTATCAGTGTCCTGGACAGGGTGTTCGATCAAATGCCACAGAGGGCAGGTCGATCATGTTAACCCATTTTCTTTGAATAGGAAATAGGTTTTAGGTCCACCCTTTGGTTTCCTGTCCTTGTGTCCTAGTTTCCGTGTCGTTCTGTGTCGATTTCTTACTGTGGACACGCGTGTGCACACGGCCGCGCGCTGCTACAGGGATCCCCTGCCTATCGGGCCCTGTAGCGGACACGACACAAACCCTCTGGACACGAAACTTTGTAGGAGCCACGGGGCACCCACTGACACTCCAGGTGTCAAGTTTCATGGGCCCACGTGGCGTTTCGAGCAAGAAATCCTCGACGCACGAGTCACTCTTTGTTCTGTGCTGTGTGTGTTCTTTCGTTCTGATACGCGTGCGTGGACACGCCTGTACGACACGACACGGCGGTGCAGGGTGTCCTATGGATAGCCCTATGGGTGGTTAACCTATGCTAATGAGCACGAGATTGAGTTCGACCCCTGTTGTGCACACGAGCCTTGTGCACACGTGCACGAGGACACTGCACTGTAGGCACTGTCTTGGTGCACAGTTGTGTGGACACGTTTGTGTCCAATTTCATGGACACAAACAAGTTGTGTAGCATGTATTAATTATGATTATTAGTTACCAACCTCTGTTTTTAGGTTTTAAATCAATTCATTAGTATTGCCACTTTTTTCCTTTTTTCTGAAATGTAGTATCAGTGATTATATTTCCAGACTTTTAAACATGAGTTTTAATAGATTAATTAGCCTGTAAATTAATGTTAAATGCATGTTTTAAAGTTCTAATGTGTTTTCCTATATGCTACTCACATGTGAATCAAATCCTAGAATGTTTGGAGGGTTGTGGACTGTGAATGGGAAGTATATGGTTTGATATCTGATTTTTGAATTCAAGCATAACAGTAATGTTCAATTTCCAGTTTTAGTGATTCCCCTTTCACTCTTGCATTGTCTGGTATGCATACCTGGGATTATGTCCAGTTTTGGGTTTGATTTTGAGAGCTGGGGGTTGAATCCCTAGCCATTGGTTTTCATAAACTTAGTTCCAATTCAAGATGTTCATGAATTGTTTCTTTCTTCCTAATGAATCCATGTGTTAACATTGGCAAATATATGAGAATCAGTTAGTTGTTTTCACAAGAGTTGATTTCAGTTTTAATGATCTCCTTCATTGCTGAATTATCTGGTAAAGGAAACCTGAGGATTTCTTCCAGTTTTTATTGAAAGGGGTTAATGATACTTGTGATAGGTTTAAAGTCCCATGGTTAATGTATAAATCTGAGATTTAACTCAGTTTTGTAATAACTGAAGTTAGGTCCAGTTGATAAAAATGCATTGGTTTGTCTCCTCTCCTTGCTGTTTTTCTACACTTAAGCATTGGACACTGTTAATTTTTCCCAGTTTATAGCACCCCCTTCACTGATTATTTCACACACACAGCCTATTGTTTCCTGCACACTCTTACTGGCTACTGTCATGTAATTCCTGCACTTGGATACACACACAAGCCTGTTTCCTGCACACTGCATTTTCCTGAACACAGACACTTAGCCCTCTTGTATAACCTGTACACATCACACACACATGAATTCCCTGTTTTCTAATCTTCACTGACTTTTGTTCCTACACTTAGACACTTGACACACACTCATTTCTTCACTGTCTATGTGCATACACTGCCATCTTTTTCCTGCTTGCTAATTCCTGTACACCCTCATCACACACACACCACAGTAGCACACACACACAGGCCTTACCTGTTACTGCCACATTATGTTTCCTGAACACTTGACACACCTACACATGTTTTCTTCCCTTAGGTTTCATGAGTATATTGTATGCCTATATGCATATGTGTAATATGGATATATGTGTGAGAGCATATCAATGTGTAGAATGCATAGTGTTTAGCCTAATGTTTAGTATAGCTCAAATTGTGTATCTATATATATGGTGTATATTCATAGGTATTATGAATTCTTGAATGTTGTGTTTATAGCTTTGTTAGAGTCTAGTATAGCTTATTAGACCTAGCTAGTGAGTTTAGCCTAGTTTAGACAAGGTTGACCTAGTTTGACTTCTAGGGTTGACCAAAGTTGACCAAGAGTTGACTTTGGCCTAGATTGACTTAGAATCATGTAGAATGCATAGTAGGACTCCATTTTGATATTCTGGACTTGTTGTGACTTGTGCTGTTCTGATTAGGAGCCAGACACCTCTCTTTGGACAGTACGTTTCATACCGGACACTCAGTTACAGGCGAGTACATTCTCTGATCATTTCATATCCTGCTTAGAATTATTACCTGCAGTAGATTACTTTACTTGTGCTGTCACAACATTATCACGGGTTAGTACTATACGGATCTCTTCATGCGATATTATCCCCCTCGGGAGCATCGGGTACATTGTGTCATGTGCGTTTCACTTTCATCATGTACTTCTGTGCTTTCTCTATACATGTACACTCTTGTGAATCATGTACTCTCATGTTCACAGAGCCTTCATGTATACTATCATGTGCACCCTATATGGGCCCCATGTGATATCCTGTACAATAACATAACCTGCTTAGATCCTTGTGTACTGATTGGGGAAAACGGGGGAGTGCTAGTAGTCATGTGAACAATTCTTTAGTAGTGTAGATCATGTACAACTCTTTAGTGTAGATCATGTACCAATCTGTTCCGTTCACATGTGCTATCCTGTACTCTAAATCACTAGCCACTGTTAGTTCCTTACTTATAGTAGATATTTCTATTACAGTTCTCTCTCTATTTACATACTGTATTCTTCAGCACTTGTATCTTACTTTACTGCATGTTTATATTTTCTAACCTACTATGAATTGTTGAGATGTACTGTGCTCGCTCCTGTCCTGATTGGACCTGTTGAAAATATTACAGAGGACGAGGAGGAAGCTTGCCTGGACACCTATTACGGGGCAGCCCTTGATGACACCTGTGAGCTGGACCCTCAGGAGGATCCAGCAGTAGCTGAGGACCTTCCCCCGACTGCCTAGACTAGATAGTTAGGCTTTTATTTATGTAGTTGGATTATGTTAGTTAGACTCTATGTGGAGATCAGTTGTATATATTCTTTTATCTGAGACTTGTACTGCTGGGATTATCTTAGACTATTGTTTTATCTATTGCATTTTCTTGAGTTCTATTCATATCGTGCCATATCTTCCTTAGTTGTGATTGAGTTCTATTGCTATGTCACCCCCATTCGGGGAGTATAAACTGTTTAGATATTACATTGTTAGATGTTGTGACCTAGGACAGCGTTCTACCGCCGACACTGCGGCGTAGGCTGGACGTATTCACGTCTCGTGCCCTTACTCTAGGGTGCGGGTCGTGACAGTCTTGTTGCCTGTTTAGAGTATACAATACTATCAGAGGTATTATGGAAATGACAGCATGTAAGAACTCAGAGAAAAAGTAGATTAATATCTATGCAGAGGTCAAATGAAGATGATATATAAGAAAAGTAAGTGGATTTAATATTTATCCAGAGGTCATGAAAACATGATAAATAACGAATCCCACTTCTTCTTCTTTTTTTGATTAATTGATAAAATAGAAGATTTAAAATCCCTCTCCAAGGAAACAAGAAATCAGCTTAACCAAACCTTGGTAGCTGCGGAATAAGGAGAAAGACATCATAAGCATATATGTCCATATAAATGGATGAATGAACCAACATAACTCTCGGGAAAAGAAAATATTGATTCAATTCCAAAATGGATGAACCTGATAAAATGAACGGACAGACCTTTTCGGGAATGAAAGGTTATTTTCAAAGACCAGTTCATCAACAGATCTCTCCTATAAACAGGCAAAAACTCTTTGTAACATTTCATTCTTATTTCCACTCCTCTATTGGAAATGTCTTCCAAGGATATGCAGCAAAAGAACGAAGTCTCCATAAAGGTTGAGGACGTCATCGAGACACATCCCGTCGAGCCAATTATGTCAGGCCCAACCGAAGTAAGCGAGAACTCTTCTACGCCCAAGCCACCACAAGATATCCTTGCTTTCTTAGTGGAGCCAAGGAAAACTCCTGAAGAAGAAGCACTGAGGATGGCTGTCTGCAAATTTTTCTGAGCTCTGACAACGATGCTTTCTATGCATTGGCTGACAATGTATTCAATAAGGAAGGCGAAGGCAGTGGCCCTTATCCTTAATCTTTTGTCTTGAACAAAAATAATAATAAAAGAAACTTTATTTTCATCATCATTTTTCTTTATACATAGTACTTCTTAAGAAATTTGCCATTGATTGGCATCATGAGTAGATCTCCATTAGGCTTTGATAACCGATAGGCACCATTAGAAAACACGGTATCAATTACATAAGGACCTTTCCATTTCGCTTGGAATTTTCCTTTGCTTTTGTGAGTCATAATCATCGGTCTTCGTACGGCTAATACTAACTCGCCAATCTTGAATACCCTCTACTTAATTTTACGATTGAAAGTTCGAGATATATGGGCTTGATATAGTTCAATATGCTGTTGTGCTTGAAGACGCTTCTCGTCCAATCCTTCAAGTTCTTGGAGTCGTAAGCGATTATTGTTCTCTATAGTTAGCTCATTAGCAATAGCTATTCGAAGAGATAGAATCTGGATTTTCAAGGGAAGAACAGCCTCACATCCATAAACCAATAAAAATGGTGTAAAACCAGTAGGAGTTCGGACTGTTGTTCGATAAGCCCATAAACATTCTCCAAGTTTCTCATTCCAATCACGTTTATTAGAAGAGACAAACTTTTTGAGAAGTTTAATGATAGTCTTATTGAAGGCTTCGGCTAGACCATTAGCAGCTGGATTATAAGCCAAATTTTGAATTTGATTCTTATCACAGAACCGATAAAATGCCTGACTGGAAATTGTGGACCATTGTCATGAATTATCCGTCGAAAAATCCCGAAGCGATAAATGACATGATGTTTAATGAAGTTGATCACATTAAATGTTTTTACTTCAGCAAGGGGGACTGCCTCTGCTCACTTAAAAAAATAATCGGTTATAGCTAATATGAACCGATGTCCTTTAACAGAAGGAGGGTTAATAGGACCAATGACATCCATACCCCAAGCTTCGAAGGGCCAAGAAGCTGTTGTAGGATATAGAAATTCAGAAGGTTGGTGAATAAAATCGGCATGAATCTGACATGCTTTACACCTTCTGGTGTAATCCACAGCATCTGCTATCATGGAAGGCCAATAGTATCCCATCCTTCGAATGCGATCCTGTAATTTCGGACCTGGTTGATGAGCACCACAGACACCATCATGAGCCTCACGGGGTATCAGTTTAGCTTCACTTTCTGAGAGACAGAGCAGCAAGAGTCCATCATATGAGCGACGATATAACATATGTAAAGATGAATCATAATAGAATCGAAATGATCGTCTTTTAATTGATGCAGCTTCTTTTGGATCTTCAGGTAAAATTCTATGAACCGCATAATCAATAAATGGAGTTCTCTAATCCCTTTGCTGAGAGCTTGATTCTGTAGTATAACTCTGTTCAATACACAAATTATTCTTGACACAGAATAAATTTTGGTCCAACAAAGTAATTGTATTCTGCCTTCGGATTGGAACAGCCAAATCTGTAGCTAGGCTAGCAAGAGCATCAGCCTCCACATTCTGAGAATGTGGTACGAATTCAATGAAGAATCCTTTGAATGAAAGGACCAATTCGACTACTACTTGATGATAAGGGATGATATCAGGGTTTCTGACTTCATAGGTCCCTCTAACTTGATTAACAATCAGCTGAGAGTCTCCATAGGCTTCTAGGAATTCAATATCCAATTGTTTTGCGACTTGGAGACCAATCAATAGAGCATTATATTCTGCTACATTATTGGAGCATGGTTCATTAAGAGAATAGGTACGGTATATGACCATTTTGTCAGGAGAGACCAAGACGATTCCTACCCCAGAGACAATATTACCTTTAGGTCCAACCCGTGATGCTCCGTCAAAATATAATTGCCAAATGTTATTTTTTTAAAAGTCATATTGCAATCTAGAACTTCATCTGGAATGTCCTCATATAACTTTGATGTTTTTGGTATAGGATGAGCAGCTAAGAAATCAGCTAATGCTTGACCCTTCACTGATTTTTGAGGTATATAAACCATGTCATAAGGGGTGAGCAGCATCGCCCAGGTAGCTAACCTAGAGTTAAGAATGCTTGGTTTTCTCATCAATACCCGAATGGGGTTTATTCTGGAGATGACATGGATAATCTGTCCTGTCACATAATATCTTGTCTTTTGGACAGCGAAAACTAAGGCCAGACATTCCTTTTCTACAGGAGTATACATGTGTTCTGCTCCGACCATCATTCGGCTAAGATAATAAATCGCTTGTTCATGCCCTATATCACTTTTTTGTGCAAGAAGAGCACCAAGTGAATGATCCAAAGCTCGAACATATAGCAAAAATGGTCTTCCTATCACTGGAGGTACCAAAATAGGTGGATTTGTAAAATATTGCTTGATGTCATTGAAGGCTTTCTGACATGCCTCATCCCAAACAAATGATACACCCTTCTTTAATAGACGGGTGAAAGGCTGGCATCTTCCAGAAAGATTGGATATGAATCTCCTGATATATGCAATGCGACCTTGGAAGCCACGGAGTTCTTTTAAATTGCGTGGAGGACGCATTTCAAGAATTGCTTTAACCTTATCAGGATCAACATGGATACCCTGAGAAGTAATGACAAATCCTAAAAACTTGCCACTGGAAACCCCTAAGAAAGACTTAGTAGGGTTCATTTTCAATTGATGTTGGCGCATCAATTCAAATACTGTCTTCAAGTCTTGAATGTGATCATCTATTGACCGACTCTTAACAACAATGTCATCTAGATAACATTCTACTGTCTTCCGTAGATATTTTTGAAAGATGTTGCTCATGGCCCGTTGATATATGCACCGTCGTTTTTAAGACCAAACGACATCACCGTATAGCAGTAAACCCCAAGGGGTGTATGAAAAGCGGTATGCTTCTCATCTTCTGGATGCATCTTAATTTGATTATATCCTGAGAATCCGTCCATGAAAGACATGTGTTCAAAACCACATGTATTGTCTATCATGACATCAGTAATTGGAAGTGGAAATTCGTCTTTTGGACAAGCTGTATTAAGATCTCAAAAATCTATACAAACTCGGACTTTTCCGTTCTTCTTTATAACAGGAACAATGTTGGCAACCCAATCGGGGTGTTGTTCTTCACGAACAAAACCACATGTGATCAACTTTTTGACTTATGCTTCAATTGCATCCATCATATCTGGTCGAAAATGCCGTTGCTGTTGTTTTACAGGCTTAGCATTAGGAAGAATATTGAGTTTATGAGTAGCAACCTTGGGATCTAAACCTGGCATATCCTCATAACTCCATGCAAAAATATCAATATATTCTTTGATCAGTTTTATCAACTCTTCTTTTTCATCTTCAGAAAGATTCTTACTGATGAATATTGATTTGGGCGTAGTTCCATCTCCAACGTCAATCTGGACAATCACGTCCTCTGTAGGTGGTTGTCGTTGTTCAAAACGAAGTTCCCATTGAGTGTCCATCTGCTGAGCCCAAGGATCATTCTCAAATGGCTCGGATTCACCATCAATTTGAACCATGTAAGTTGAAAATATTTGCTCAGATTCATCATAATAGTCTCCTTTAACACGCAAGGAGTGAGAAATATCGGATTCAATGAATTGGACTTCTTCTGAATCTGATGATTGTGAAGAACTAGAAGAGAATTCTTCTTGTATATCGTCATTAAACATATGGGACGGATCATATCCCAATCTATGATGAGTTTTCTGGTAAAACGGATCACCACATAATGGTAGTCGTCTACCTTCGCCTTGATTGAGACCTTGCATAGTCTTCAAATCATATCCCATATTCTGGATAATTTTGAGAGATTGTTGACTATATCTGTCAATTCGGATTCTTCCTTTATCTTTATCTCTCAAATCATCTGTCTGAGCAACAGGGATATTTCTAGCCAGGCCAAACATAATTTGGCGCTTGTTTTTCTTATCAGACGGAACCACAAAATAAGATTCTTTGTGACGTCTATAAGTTACACAAGCTTGCGATGA
The DNA here is from genome assembly GCA_029216955.1 of Iris pallida. Taxonomy (NCBI): domain Eukaryota; kingdom Viridiplantae; phylum Streptophyta; class Magnoliopsida; order Asparagales; family Iridaceae; genus Iris; species Iris pallida. The sequence continues at coordinate 4,707,153 of JANAVB010025798.1, forward strand.
AACGGCTACAGGAAGAAGATAGAGAGAAGATGTTAGAAACCTTTGAGCATAAGGTCCAACATCGACATGAGGAGGAAAAGAATTTTCCTTATTGTCAATGTATAAGGTTTCCTCTGTGTCTATGTCGTCTTTATATTGATGACTTTGATTATCAGAAGATAAAGTCATTCTTTCAATAAACTTGACAGCCATATACTCGAAAAGGAAATCTTCATCAAAAAGTACAGAATGATCAATATTTACATCATTTACAATTTGACTGCTACGCTTCGGATTAATCACTAGTGGATTATCATCCGTCTTCTGCGTAGATTTGCCAAGATTGACAATCAGAGGAGGTTCTGGATCATTCGTACGAACTGTACGCCCTTTGACTTTGATCACAAGAGGTTAAACTTGGCTTTTAACAGAAACATTTACTGATTCCTCAGATGAAGCTTGAGTTCTTCCTTTAACCTTGATCATCAAAGGTTGATTGTTGACAGGTTGGGGTTGGATTCGCCCTTTGACTTTGATATTCAAAGGTTGCTTTTCTGGCAGATCTTCGTTAATAAATTGATCTTCGGCAGATGATTGATCTTCAGCCATCTCTGATATCTCTTTCACATGCTCTTGTTTGTAAAGCCTTGAGTTGGAAAAATAGGCTTCAACACTTTTGAAAGGATTGATATCAGCAAACTCAGTCTTCACAACCCCTTGGGGATCCACATACTTGAAGTATTGGTGGAGATTCGAAGGCACGATGTTATGCTCATGTAACCATGGTCTTCCAAGAAGAATATTGTAGGATACATCTGAGTTAATAACATAAAATGTTGCCATAGTTCGAAGATCACTAATCTGAATCTTCAGATAAATCTTTCCCAGTGGTTTGCACTTTCCAGAGTTGAAACCAACTATTGTGGTACTAGTGTAAGTCAGATCACTAGTAGGAATCCTCAATGGTCTTAGCATACTTTGAAGAATTATGCTAATGGAAGACCCAGGATCATTGTAAATTCTGTCAACTTCAATGGATTCGATATACCCAGTGTAACACAAAGGCCTATCATGGCTGTTATGCTTCAACAGCATATCTTCTTGTGTGAAGGTGATGTTGGGAATTGTTTCCATCACACTATAACATTGCGGGCATGATACTGGTATATTGTCAGGAGTCTTGAGTTGAGCTATGAAGGAATCAGCTTGTAGCAAAGCTTCACTCAAAGTTTCACGGCTTTCTCTAGAAAGGTGAAGCAACTCGAAAATAGATAATCTAGCCGGAGTATTAGCTAACTGGGCTAAAATATCAAATTTATAGGGTTTCATCACCACCCCCTGACTGGAAGTAGACTTCAACGGGACATCGAAGCGTACCGTTTTCTGTTTTCCCTTTTCAACCACTGCAGGAGCAAGAGACGGTTGAGTTGATGGTGTTTCAACATTCTCAGCTTCCTTGGAGGATCCCTCATAATCTTTGTGGTACTCTTTTCCAGATCTTGTACCAGCAAAAGTTTCTTCTTCAGACTCAGAAGAAGGAAGTACCATATTGCAGGATTTAATCTTCCTTTCCTTAGCCTTCTTCTTGTGAGGATTGTTATGAGGAACCTCAGAACCCAATCCAACAGTAGATTTTTTTACTTTGAATTTGTAAAGGAAGTCGTATCCTTTTATCATAATTCAAACATTCTGTCTTTTGAAAATCATAACCCATCTTCTTCATGAGAAGGATAGATTGTTGACTGTACAAATGAGTAGGCAATGAACTTTCAACAGGTGGTTCCATAGAGGAAGAAGAAGAAGAAGAAATCCCTGTAACTACAGGAGAATGAGGAATAATCGTCTCCGCAGCTACGGGAGGAAAAGGATTCGGGATACGAGGAAAAATTCCTGTATGAGCATTTTCATAAGCAGCGAAGACTTGTTGTGCCCTGTATAAGGGAACACTATTCATGGCTAGCCACTGCTGATGAGTAAGCTTGAGCTTGGTAGGAGAAGGTAGACTTGGAGGACATATGTTCAATCCTCTTAGTCTATCTTCCAAAGGAGTACCATCCCATAGGTGATCCAAATCATCAGGATCTGGAATAACATGAGAAATAATGTTGCAGGTTTTGACTTTCTTAACTTTCTTGGATTTTGAAGTTTTACCTTCATCTTCCATTTTAGGTATTAAGTCAGGATGTACCCACATAATCTTACCATTCTTTAATGTAAGAGGCAATAATCCTTCATTTTCCTCCTTGGCAGGCGGGATATTTAAAATCTTCATCGTCGCCTTCGGAATTGGGACAATTTCATCTGGTACTTGTTGTGGAGGAAAATCTCCAAATTGAAGAGAAACCATATTGGTTGTAACCGTATGGTCATCATTGGTTAAAGCAATGGCACCACTATTTATCAGCTCTTGAATTTTCTTCTTCAAAACATAGCAAACACTGGTAGGATGATTAATGTATCTATGATAGATACAATATTTGGGATTGTTAGTCAGATTCACCTTATTGGGCCTCTTTGGCTCTGGAATCTGAAGTTTGCCACTCTTTACCAGACATTGGAATATCCCTGGGATATCACTTTCGTCAAAAGAGTATTCTTCTTTTGGCCTAGAAGATTCCTGATTATTCGGCGTCATTTTATTCTTGGAAAGATTGACCATAAGAGTGTCTTTTCCTTTCATATTACGATTGCCGGAATTATTACCAGGATTACTTTTCTTTCCTTTATCTTCAGAGGCAAAAATCATCCCATGTTCACGAGCCAACCTACCATTGGTCTCGGCAGAAACTGCTGCTATGATAAACGAAGCCCAATCTGTGAATTGGGAACTCGTGAAGACAGTGATGGATGGTCGCAGATTCATCTTACATGTATCAATCAGTGCTGAATCTGGCATACCAGGGAGCATCTTTAAAGTTGCCTGTCGGAAATATTCAATGAACGTCCGAGTATCTTCTTTCTCCTTTTGCTTGATTTTTATTAAGGAGGACATGTTCATGTCCATACCTCCTTCATAGAAACGGGAGAGAAACATTGCCTTAAATTCGTCAAAAGACAAAATGCAATTGTCGGGTAAACTACGATACCAGTCGTAAGCTGAACCCGTCAAGCATCCAATGAATACTCTAGTGAGAAGAGCATCATTTTTCTGCAAATGTACAGTCATAATATCAAAGTAATTGATATACTGACTAGGAGAAGCCTTTCCATCAAACAATACCATGGACTGTGGCTTGAATTTCGGTAGAAAAGGTACATCATTCCAATGAGGAGGATAAGGTTGCTTAATCCCTAACCTCTGGAGTTGATCCTTTTGCTTCAAAACTTCAAACTGTGCTTTGAGCTCACGCACTGCTTGAATGGCTTCCCTGGTTTGTGGAAGCACATTTGATTGAAAAGTTGTTGGTTGTACCGTAATCCCCACCGGAGATGGTACATCTTCTGGAATGATAGGATTTGGAGATGCAAAATTTTGGTTAACAGCAAGCTCTTGAATATTCAAAGGTATATCAACCCCTTGGCTATCTTGAGTTGGTGATGCTGCCTGATCCGGTGTTACAATTGCTGGTTGAGCAGTTTGCTGAGCCGTTATTATCTGGTGCATGCTTTGCATCATGTTAAGCATGTCTTTCAATGATTGCTCAACAGCAGTGAGACGTTGTTCTGTATTAACTGATGACGTCTCTGGTTCATCTCCAATAGCGTAGGATTCAACCTCTCTTGAAGATACAGAAGGACTAGTATAGAAGTATGAATCAACACTATCAGTTTCGGACTCAAGAGATTGAGTACCCCCAGCTTCAGAATCAGAAGTCTGCAATTGTCTTTGTCTTCTTGGTCGAGTATTCTGATATACTCCTTCAAAGGAATCAAGAAGTCTGTTGAATTGTTGTTGACCTGGGGTTTGGGATGTGTTCCGTCTAAGACGTCGTCCTCTGTTGGTGTGAGATGCCATGTTGACTGATGCATATGACAACTCATCAGCTTGTTGTTGGGGTGCATTAAAATTTAATCGATCAAAAATTGACCGTCTGGAAGCCGAGCAACAACATTTGATCACAATCTGGTGACACTCACAGTGATGATTTTCTTGGGGGAGCGTCACGGGAGATTGTCTATTTTACGCTTTTGCATTAGCAATTCACGTAAATCAGAAGGAGTAGAAGGAGTAGTCTTCTTTATTATATTTGGGGTAGCAAAACGTTTAGTCCCTTGTGTATAAAGAAGATTACTGGCTGCATTCGCTGAACCAAACTGTATATTTTTACGCGTTTGGAGTTGTGTACGCAAATCTTGAGATTTTTGAGCACGAAGGACTCCATTTTCATTGCGTGTGATTTATAGGTTTGGTACTTTGCGTAGAGCAGTATAAGAAGGCTGTTGGTGTAGAACTGAAGCTTTACCAACAACATTTTTACGCTGTATGCATTTAGGTACATTCACATTAGATGTAAAAACATCGTTGCAAATTTTATCTACACTGTCACAGACAGGAGACTTACCTTTATGCGTAGAGCGTAAAAATTGATTATCTACCTCATCACAGACGGGAGATTTTCCTTTACACGAAGAGCGTAATTTTTGTGTGTCTACTACGTCACAGACGGAAGACTTATTTTTATACTTCGAAGCACAAGCATTAAAGTCTGCCTCATTACAAATGGGAGACTCGTTCTTATGCACTGAGCGTAAAATTTAGTTTTTACCCACTGGACGTAAAACCTGATTATCTTCACCGTCACAGACGGGAGATAACTTGCCATACTTAGGGTGCAACGCTGAAGTAAGGACTGCCTCGTTACGAACGGGATCCCCTACGACAGGAGTGGGAAGAATTCCCTTGTCCTCAGAAGCAACAGAGAGATCAGAAGCTATTTTGGATTTAGGAATCTAAACTTTTCGTGCTTTACGAGATTTTTGAACATTGGAGCGACGAGAATCACCTCCAGTTCGGAGCATTTCTTCATAAGCAGTCTGGTCGAAGTGTACAACCAGAGTCTTCTTTGTCGATCCAATCGACACATCATCGTATTGAGCAATTGCCTCCTCGTCAGAGGAGAAGGTCGTCCCCAGCAGAGTCGCCATTTTTGTTTTACTTAACAAAATGCCTGGAAATCAGATTTTGAAAATAAAACAAGAAAAGAACAAGAAGTACAAATTTGATTCTGGGAAGTATTGATACGAAAGTCTGATCTGTAAATGATCACTTTGTTCCTTGGACCATACGATGATGATGAAGATCACTGCTAGAAGATGAACAATTGGAAGAACTAAGTCACCAGAAAGGTATCGACGCACTTGGACACTGATGGCGAGACCGAATACTTTTCTGCTTTGCTTCACTCTGTTCTGGAAGAAAAGTTGAAGAAGAATGCTCCGAAAAATCAAAGTCTCTAGGCTCTGATCTCTATGTATTCTATCCTTTCTCTCTGTCTGTCTATTTGAGAAAAATCAGTCTATTTATAGACTTGTTTTCTTGTGCGTAAAAACTCAGCAAAAGTTCTGTCTTTACGCTGACAACTGCCACCCATGACCAAAGTCATCCTCAGCATACGTTGACACGTGTCCCATCATTTCAATAAGAATAGGATGCACGTACACACGTTCTTCGAGATGTGTGGCATGAAAGCCATGAAGGCACACCACGTTCTGAATTGGAATAGGGCAGAAAACAACCCAAATATACCCTGAGCGTAAAGTAGTAGACTGGGCATACAATAGCCCTGATGTAGACTTCCCGCGTAAAGTGATTGTAAAATAACCTTGAGCGTAAAAGTAGCCCAAATAAACCTTACGCACATGTCAACCGTTGAGCGTAAAAACTCGTATAGTCTCCGTGCGTAAAAGAAGCCATATTATGAGAGTAAAGTGGCTTAGTCCACATACTAAATGACAAATGGGCCTCTGTGTAAAACAAATCCCTTTGATTTTTGTGATATATGCCATCATTAAATCTTCATGTCAGACTTTGCATTAAATACAAGACTTGATAGCTTTGTCCAGCATAAAAGTGGCTAGCCTGTCTTGGGCGTAAAATCATTAGCTTTGACCCGGGCGTAAAATGATTAGCCTGCTTCGGGCGTAAAGTGATTAGCCGCTCTTTGGCGTAAAGTGGATCGATTTGAATGGAATGATCCTTATCTTTGACTCATTCTTATGAAGCACTTTTTACGCTCCTACAACCATGTTCCACTCAAACATGTCCCCTTGTACTCTATTTTTATGATTCGACTTCCGGGTCATGAAGACCAAATATGAACCTTACCATAAAACCAAGGTACTATTTGACTTTGATTAGAGGCCCAACCTCGATTCGTTTCCCTTGACCCAGTATATGGCTATGAACTACTCAAACCCACTACATACATACTACAAGAGTGACCAACAAATTGAGACCCCGTGTACTACTTATACACAAAAGTCACGGAAGACACATTTTCAGACTTACAACACCTATCTAACCAATTCGACTCCAAACTAGCCAACCACTCAATTCAGAACATGTACTATGCTACCCTAACCTAGGAGGGGTGGTATAAATTGACTCTAAAGAGGTCTTGTCCTACCTATATAGATTAAACCCAAGGTTCATCCAAAATAAAATTCCTCTATACCTTTTCGACCAATATAATATCTACCATCTTGCTGGAGCATGACCTTAATTTAGCAGTATCAATCAGAATTTTTTTTCCTTATTGTGTTAAGGACCACCCCAAGGAACCTTGGCTCCTTCGAGTCCATGACTATGATCAGAAAGGCTAAACACCCTCATACCACTCCTTAGGAATTATCCTTCTCAGAAGTCGTGTAATGACGATTTTATGGTTAGCCAACTTCTATAAGTTGGGTAGAGCCGTGAACCAAGAATACCTAGACATGGAGCCAATTTGGATTTTTTTATATAAGATATCCCTCCACTAGAGGCACTATTCGATTCGGAGGACGTGGCAAGTTGAGTTCAAGGTACATCGGACCCCTCGATGTCTTGGAACGTGTTGGAGAGGTTGCCTATAGATTGGCCTTACCACCTTCGCTAGTGTGAGTGCATGACATATTCCATGTATTTTAGCTGAGGAGGTACGTGGCGGGCAGCAATCATGCTCTTGATCACTCCGAGATCACAGTTGGACCGAGTTTGTCGTAAGCAACCAGTAGGTATCCTCGATCGCCGAGTGAAGGTATTGCAGAATCAATCTATTCCATTGGTTCGCATGGCATGGAAGCATCACTTGCCAGGGGAGTCTACTTGGAAGCCCGAGGACGACATCCAAAATTGCTACCCGTATTTGTTCGAAGATAAAGGTATGTCTTGTATTTAAGCTTTTAAATTACTATCAATTTTCTTGCATTGCATTCGATCCCCCGACCTTAGTTTAATTTCGAGGACAAAATTTTCTTTAAGTTGGGTAGGATGTAAACCCCCATAATTTATAATTAATTTTTTATAATTTAATTAATTTTCGTTATGCCTTTCATTATTTATGGATTTATTTACTACTAGTTTATTATTATAATTAATGTATGAGTGTATATATATAATATTATATGTGTGCATGTTCGTATTTCTGTTAAATAAGGAATATAATTAAATCTAGGATTTTAGGAATTTGATTGTAATTTTTTGTGATAATTTTTGCTAGCTAAAAGATATATATATATATATATATATATATATATATATATATATATATATATATATATATATATATATATATATATACACTTAAGTTTTCAGAAAAAGAAAAGAAAAATAATTAGAAAAAGAATTAGAAAAGAAAACAAAAAGGAAAGGTGAGCAACAGCCGCTCACTTAAGTGAGCGGGCCCATAGCGTAGCAGCGGAGCAAACCCGCCCCCCTTCCCCTCCCCCCCCCCCTCCCCCCCCCCCCCCCCGTGCGCCCGCGAGAACAGTAGGTTAGTTGGAAATTGGGTAATCCAAAACCCATTAGTATTAGGGTTGGGTGCAACTTGTTATATATATATATATATATATATATATATATATATATATATATATATATATATATATATATATATATTTTTAATATATATATATATATATATATATATATATATATATATATATATATATATATATATATCTTTTTGCACAGAACTCAAAACCCTAATCTTTCAAAACGAAAGTTGTGGCTGATCATACCCTCTTCGCCTACGAGTTCGTTTCACCAGCGACGAAACTTTATGCGCGACGAACAAAGCATCGGAAGTCAGCCCTTCGCCACCCACGGAGTAGTTTTTCCACTCAAGGTACCCTACTTCCCTACAACGTAACTTTTTACTCGTAGCACTGATTTTCGATCCGTAAGATTTTTTGGAAAGTAGACTTGACCCTCTTTGAGATCCTCTAGGTGGATTACGAAACAACCCATCGACTTGCTCAAAAATTCGACACAAAGTTGAAGAAAAATCTGTTTTCTGTAATACTAAAAACTGTTGTAAAATGACAACTTATCGGTCAATTTTCTTGCTGTACAGTAAAAAGTTGTAGAAACTAATTAAAAATAGTAAAAGACAACATAACCGAGATCGTAATGCATCTTCTGGATCATCGATTCGATTAACGTGTAAAAAGTAAATTGATGTTGAAGTTGGAGAAAAACTTGTGTTAATTTATATAAAATTTCTGAATTTTTCTCGATACGACGTGCGCTCCGACAAACCGGGCGACGTGGTCGCGTGCTATACGCATCGAAAGGCGCGTATGGACGTTGTCGACGTGTGGTAACTGACGGAACTCAGTTTCGTCGTGTGTGCGCGACGAAATCCGTCTGTATCCGTCAAGATACCCCGTATCACCAATGTGCAAACTTTGTCCTAACTTTGTGTACAGTCGTCGATTCAAAACAAAACTTGTGCCAACAGGTCCGAATCGAAATTTTGGTCCTGTGTGCCAAGTTTGGTTCGATTCTGAGAAGGTCGAATCGGAACACCTTTTTGGCGGGCCGCGACCGACTCAAACGGGCGATTTTGTACACGTCTCATCGGAATCCAAAACTGGATATACCGTTGAGTTCCTCTCCTCAAACTGAATCCATAGATATGTAATTTGACGACTTTAGAGACCATAGACTTTGGTACGCGTTTCGGTGCAAAGCGGGTCCAACGACGGACTTCGTTTTGACCCGAAATTCTGATTTTGCCCTTGTTTCAGAATTAGACTTTTGGACAGGCGTTTTCTAGGTATATCTTTTACACCGAGTGCATTTTTTATGTTTGTTTCAACGTCCGGAGTTGTTTGGAGATTGTGACGTTTCTTGGCTGACATTATGATTACCTGGACTTGTCACTTTGCACCATCAGACAAGATACATTGCCAACTTACGACGTGCGCTCCGATAAACCGGGCGATGTGGTCGCGCGCTATATACATCGAAAGGCGCATATGGACGTTGTCGACGTGTGGTAACTGACGGAACTCAGTTTTGTCGTGTGTGCACGACGAAATCCGTCTGTATCCGTCAAGATACCCCGTATCACCAATTTGCAAACTTCGTCCTAACTTCGTGTACAGTCATCAATTCAAAACAAAATTTGTGCCAACAGGTCCAAATTAAAATTTTGGTCCTGTGTGCCAAGTTTGGTTCGATTCTGAGAAGGTAGAATCGGAACCCCTTTTTGGCAGGCCCGCGACCGACTCAAACGGGCGATTTTGTACACGTCTCATCGAAATCCCAAACTGGACATACCATTGAGTTTCTCTCCTCAAACTAAATCTGTAGACATATAGTTTGACGACTTTAGAGATCATAGACTTTGGCACGCATTTCGGTGCAAAGCGGGTCCAACGACGGACTTCGTTTTGATCCGAAATTACGATTTTGCCCATGTTTCAGAGTTAGACTTTTGGACAGGCATTTTCTAGGTATATCTTTTACACCGGGTGCATTTTTTATGTTTGTTTCAGCGTTCGGAGTTGTTTGGAGATTGTGACGTTTCTTGGCTGACATTATGATTACCTGGACTTGCCACTTTGCACCATCTGGCAAGATACCTTGCCAACTTACTCTGTGATTATTATATTTCTTATTTTCAGTTGTTATTTTCAGCATTCTTGTTTCTTGATATTTAAACTGTGCGTCCAAGTCACACTTGGGTGCAAGCGACTCTATCGGTCATTTTTTTCGCCTTATTTATTTCTATTGCATTGACTTAGTCTAGTGACCACCCATTAATGTTGAGGTATTGGTATATCTCATATGGCCTTGACACTTGTTGTATCACGTGATGTGAGTCACTTGTAGGACACGTATCCGCGTAGTCGGCTGGCCACCGATTCCCATGGAGCGTGCGACAGATAGGGGTAACTGCCAATAGAGTTGCCTGCTAGAAGACTTGGCGGTTACTAGAGGTACATGTCAGTCATAGAGATGATGATACTAGGCATTGGGTGGAAAGAACAATACCTGACGTATGGGCTTCGATTGCACTTCCCTTGTAACCCGGAAGCTCCGCTGGAGATACGGGTATGTTTAGCCTCTCAGGTTGGCCACTGTCATTCTTGGAACGTCATGCGCTTTGTCACTGGTGCCCAAGAGGGGACTATACCGGATCCTATATTCAGCCAGGGCTCATGCGTCGAAGGATTGTATCTCAACTGCATATTCACAGGAGAATGGTCAGGAACCCGATTGCATGCATACCTTTTCTCTTATTATATTATCATAGTTTATATAGCATGGTATTTTCTTGTATCTTGTTACGTCCCTCTGAGGACCTGGTTATCTCTCCAGGGTTAGACGATTTTTTACAGGAGTACGGAGCGGCGTTGGAGCTATCCTACATCGATGACGAGGCAGTCTTTACTGATTTCTATTCTATTCTTTATTTGAGACGTTAGACATTATTTTTATATCTCTTTTCTTTCTATTTTGTGGAGGTTGGACTCCGATCTTGTGAGACTATTTTTCATAGCTGTTTGGAGTGAGCATGTTCACCCGGCTATTTTTTTGATACTCTTATTTATTTATTTGGACTCTCGTATTTTCTGTGTTGCGTTGTGATGAGATTAGATTATATTATTCTGGCCTGTGATTATTTTACTTACAGCTTATGTGCATATATGAGGATTCCATATATTAGAGTATTTTTCGTACATGTGCAGCTGACATGTTCACGTGCTTGGTCCTATGTATTTTGGGACTGGGGCGTTACAGAATTGGATATTGTCTTTGCACTTGTCGTTGATTTAGTTATAAAAAATCAAAAATTTATTGTAGGGCACCCTCTCTCCTATGTGCATTGATTTGAGGACTATATTCTCGACGAATATGGTTTTTGAATCTTACGACGAAGCATTAGAATGGTGCAGAGAAGTTGGAAGGCGATCGAACACAATCCATGTCATTTCAAGGTCGTTACAGCACCGGCCGAATCGAAAAACTGTAGATCTTGGTTGTGAAAGAGGTGGACAGTATAGGGATCATCGTAAAAAAGATGAACTTCTCCTAATAAAAACTCAGAAGAAAGCGGCAGTGACAAGGAAATGTGGTTGTCCGTTCAAGTTAGTGTTGGGGTGCAAAAAATGACGAGAAGTGGACAGTTATGGTGAGAAATAGGATGCACAATCATCCTGTGTTGGACATACTTGCTGGTCATCCCTACGCTGGAAGATTGAACGACGATGAGAAAAAGTTATTTAAAGAATTGTCAACTTCCGGAGTTGGTCCTAAAGAAATTTATTTCATGCTGCGTGAGAAGAATGATAAGAACAAGTCCAGTTTGAGGACAATATACAATGCACTAGCTAGGTCGAGAATAAATACTTGCCGAAAATCATTACGTGGAATACCATAGAAGACTTCCGCAGAGCAATGAAGTTATTTCTATATTTTGGTTCCATCCGGATTGCACACAATTGGCACGGTCCTTCGTCGATGTCTTGGTTGTTGATTGCACGTACAAGACTAATAAATTCAAGAGGCCTCTTTTTCACATTGTCGGGTTCACTTCTACCGGTAAAATATTTCCAGTTGCCTTTTGTTTCATGAAGAACGAAACAGTAGAGGACTATACATGGGCTTTGGAAAAGTTGAAGTCACTTTACACTTGACAGAGAGAGCCGTCTATTTTTGTCACCGACCAGGAATATGCATTGATGAATGCTATTGATATCATATTTCCTCATGTTCATAGATTATTATGCACTTGGCATGTAAATCAAAATATTCAAGCACAATGCAAGATAAAGTTCGAGAAAGTAGATGGCAAAGTCGACATGGAACGCTTCGAAGAATTCCACAGAGATTGGACCCTTGTATGGCAAGCAAGTACTAAGGAAACTTTCGATACAGCATGGTACACCTTCAAAGAGCAGTGGGAAAAGAGCAACCCGGCATGTATATCTTATATCAAATACACATGGCTTGATCCACATAAAGAAAATTTTGTCTTGGCATGGACGAATACAGTGAAACATTACGGCACGACCACTACCAACCGTGCCGAAGGATCACATTCAAGACTGAAAAGACATCTTCATTCATCGGTCGGAGGTTTTGTGTCAGTTTGGGAAGCAATCAATCAAATGAACAATTCGACCGTGAATGAGATAAAGGCTTCATTTGAGATGAGCCTCAATATTGTGATACACCAACATAAGAAAGAACATCTCTTGTCTGATTTAATCCATGTAGTGTCCCACTCTACATTGAATTTACTACTTTATGAGATTGGTCGGGCGAATTCAGTCGGGTTCGATACCGAAGTATGTGGTTGTACATATTGTACTTATCTCGGCCTCCCTTGTGTACACGAGATCAACGAATATCGACGTCAATGTAGACCTATTCCAATAGTGGTCGTTGATCAATGTTGGAGACAGCTGTCGATCATGCCTATAGTGGACATTCATGATGATTTCTTTTCCATGCCACAGATGAAACTTTTTCATGCAAGATGGTGTGCCGCACTAGAACCTGAGAGGACTATTGAGCTCAAAATCGAAGAACTTGCCAATCCGGCAAGTAGTCGTATACATGAGCCATCTATTGTCATTGCTCCGAAGGGTAGACCGCCAAAAAGAACACATAAGAAGAAGCTCCAGGAAACTAAGTGAGAACCCTCACTCTTTGAGCATATCTAAAGAAGAGTGGAAAGTGTAGTCATTCCGAAGAGGATGAACAAGCTCCCTACTCACAGAAAGATACAAAAAAAATAGTGTTGTTACAGCGCTTGATGTGTACATTAGTACTTTTTTGCCCGCCATACGAGAATATATTTGGTCTATAGATGATGTACCGAAAGACGGACATTGTAGATTTCATGTGCTTGCACGACATCTAGGCTACCCCCCAAAGACGGATGGAGACAAGTCAGAGCAGAGCTATATTCTGAGTTGGTACTCGTCTCCCATTCTACAGCAAAATACTTGGCCAAGAAGATGTTGGAGAATTGTTGACAAGCATTCCATGCGATACCCAGACCACTGGACCAGAACATTACTTGGACGTACCATCTATTGCATATCTATTCGCTAACAAGTACAAGATACCAATTATTGTTCTTTCCCAGAACGTCAACAATACATTCTTTCCAATGTGCTCTCCTCCCGCGGAGTACAGTATATCCAATCTACATACCATTAGACCCGACAAAAATCACTTCGTTATTCCGCGGTTGATCGGTCACTCTCCTATTCCTTCCCTGTGTCAGTTTGGTATAAACATGCTCCGGAAGAATCGATCGCCTGGGTAGCACCATACACCGATGCTATAAATGCTTACAAGAAGATCACGAATTACGTGGAACCTATACCAAGGCCGGAGGGACACTACGATATATTAATTAACTGATGTATAGAAGAATGTTGCAATATATCACATTTTGTATAGAAGACCGTTGCAATATATCACATTTTGTAACATTTTGTAACATTTTGTATCATTTTGTAACATTTTGTATCATTTTGCATAGAAGAATGTAACAAGTATAGACGATGATCATTTTGTATATGAATGTTGCAATATGGATGAGTATCATGATGTATATGAATGTTGCAATATGGATGAGTATCATTTTGTATCATTTTCTATCAAGTATTGATGAATGTAACATGTATTCATGAGTATCATTTTGTATCATTTTATATCAGGTATTGATTAATGTAACAAGTATTCATGAGTATCATTTTGTATTGTAAGTATCTTTATTGACTGAATGTTGCAATATGGACTGCCCAGTTTCTGGGCAGTCCAACTCACAGCAAGTATTGAGTTGGACTGACATGTGGACTGTCAAGAAATTGGACAGTCCAACTCAATACTTGCTGTGAGTTGGACTGCCCAGAAACCCATATGAGAATGTGGACTGCCAGAAAACTGGGCAGTCCAACTCAATACTTGGTATGAGTTGGACTGCCAGTTTTCTGGGCAGTCCAACACACAGCAAGTTCTGAGTTGGACTGCCCAGTTTCCTGGCAGTCCACGTTAACATATGGACTGTCAAGAAACTGGGCAGTCCTTCACACAGCAAGTATTTACTTGGACTGCCCAGTTTCCTGGCAGTCCACATTAACATATGGACTGCCAGAAAACTGGACAGTCCAACTCACAGCAAGTATTGAGTTGGACTGCCCAGTTTCCTGGTAGTCTACATTAATATGTGGACTGTCAGAAAATTGGGCAGTCCAACTCAATACTTGCTGTGAGTTGGACTGCCCAGGAACTGGACAATCCATATTACAACATTCAGTCAATAAGTCATCCATATTGCAATATTCAGTCAATAAGTCATCCATATTGCAACATTCAGGATCCAAAACTCATCAATACTTGTTACATTCATCAATACTTAATACAAAATGATACTCATCCATATTTCAGAATGATACTCATCAATACTAGTCATATAGTCACAAGAGTCACATAGTAGAAAAGTCAATAAGTCACATAGTTACAGAGTATTCAGATACGCAGGCCACTTGAGGCTCAATAAGTCACAAAGTCAGTAAAGTGGTTACAGAGTATTAAGATACAAATCACATAGTCAGTCAAGTGTTATAAATCACATAGTCATTCTTGGTCATGACGCATCTTCGTGCGTCGCTCCTCTTCGAAAAATAGATAATCATCTGTGACATTTTGCATCTGCAGGCCAACATCTTTGTAATTCTCGCCCTTGCACATGATCAAACTTTTCCCTAACTTCTTAACTTTCGAAGCCTGCATGCACGAATAAAAATTATAAATTTACGTACTGATACTCATCAATACAAGACTGGGTTACCGACACTTACCATCTTCTGCAGTGCATCATATAGTATTGACTTGGATGGTAGAGGGGCTGCTACCGGCACTTTAGCACTTCGCTTATCAGGATCCAACATCATACCATGTCCGGCATCCACGTATTACTCTATATAATTCTCACTACAATCCCACATCTCCACCGCCGGAGTTCGTATGGTTTCACCGACAACATGACGTTGCCACTCAGTAAAAAACATAGAACCCTAAGGGTAGTACGGCGGGACATAAGTCCTTGCATTCTTTCCTTCGATAGCAGTCCTTAATTTTAAAGAGCTAGGGATAGTCTGTACGTAACCAAACTGACGAAGCACTCGGTCTGGGATGTGAGGCTCCTCAGTTTCATGACAAAATATCGGGCCTCTAAATAGTACAACCGGTTGCACAGCACGAGTAGTATTTCGCATATCCCGATATGGATCCCAAATAATCTACAATATATAATTATTACTTAAGGAATTATTAATTAATGTGAAAAACTATAGTAGTATGTAAATGCTACTTTAACTTAATGCCTCTAAATAGTGAAAATTGTTTCACCTCCTTCGCCTTCATATCTTCTAGAGCGACACGTAGGGTTGCCAACGTATGTGGATGTCTGGTATCTATCTTAGCCGGCTTCCATTTAGACATCCTAGGCATCTGCTCATCATAATCTCTATTAAGAGTCGCCCTCTTGAGCGTCAAAAAATGCTCGTATATCCACGCCTGTAAATGTAAAATATAATAATGTCATCGTTATCGAAAGAATTTTATATTACCTATAAACACTATACGGTATTATTTGCTTACAAGGAGCAGAGTCTGGCAACCAGCTATTGTCTTCGACTCGACTCGAGATGCAGCACCAAGCTCACGGTAGAGATGTGCTAGGATAACACTTCCGAATGATACTTGATCCACAGTATTCAAGTCCGTAAGATTATTTAGATATTTGGCATGTATCGTGGTCCCGGACTTGTCGGTAACGTCGACGACCCCTAGGATAAATTGCATGTATGCCCGGGCCACGGAGTCGTCACTAGCATCGTCGCCATCGTCGTCGTCTTCGTCGTCGTCGTCGGAGTCGTTAGAATAGAATGTATTCCTCAAAAAACTTAACGGAACTCCATACGACTTCTTAAATTTGGGAAGGGTGACAAAAGCCTCCGTCTCAACCCCAAGAGAATTGGAGACCAGTCCCACCAGCTCATCATACATCTCGAAGTCACCCTCAGAATAATCTATCGCCATTTGACGACCGTCAACTCTAAGCCCCAAAATGTGGTGGACATCATCAAGGGTGATTGTTAACTCTCCGTCTGCAAAATGGAAACTATTGGTTTCTGGATGCCAACGCTCCACAAACGCAGATATCATTGCGTGGTCCAATATCTGATACGAGTATTTTGCCAAATTTTACAATCCGGTGGGGGTGATTTTTGCCTTCACACTCTCTTTCAACTTGTCAAATCCCCACGTACTGCACATCTTCGCATGGTTTATTACCCTCAAAAGGCGCGAGCTTTTCTGCAAATAAAAAAATTAAAAACAAACTTCCGATATTAAATACAAGTATTTTTTTTTTGAATAGTTATTCTATATTTAAGGTAATCAACTAACTGGATCCTTCCAGATCTGATAAGAAATGTGGTTCTCGATTGACGTCAATATCGAGCAACCAATTGGGCCAGAATCTTCCGTTTCCTTGACTGCAGAAGAAAGATCGGATGGACCGGATCCATCGTCACCTCTCTTTCGAGCAACAGGTACATCATCATCAGAAGATGAATCATCACGACGATTCACCGGCTTCTTCAAACGACTTGCAATATGTTTCGTTCCACGGGTCTTATCTGTGAGACTGGTTCTGGTTCTCTGATTGTTAGCACTTTATCAAGAACTCTACCAGCTGCACGCGCCTTGCGATCTGATGTTGTAGGACGTTTTCTTTCAGGCCCGGTCTCAACGTCCTTCTCATTTCTCTTCTTCTCATGACTAATATTTAATCTTAATTAGATATTAAAATGTATAACTATGGACGGCCCAACAATCGTTCAGGTCAGAGCATGTTTAGTTTTGGACTGCCCAACTCTCTGGCAGTCCAGACTGAATGTTTGATTGCCAGAAGAATGGGCAGTCCAAGTCACAGCATGTGTAACTTTTGACTGCCCATTCTTCTGGCAGTCCAGTTTCTATGTTGGAATGTCAGAAGAATGGACAGTCCAAAGTTACACATACTATGACTTGGACTGCCCATTCTTCTGGCAGTCCAGTCTGTATGTTGGACTGCCAGAAGAATGGGCAGTCCAAGTCATAGCATGTGTAACTTTGGACTGTCCATTCTTCTGGCAGTCCACGATAAGGATTGGACTGCTAGAAGAACGGGCAGTCCACGTTGACACAAACATTCTCCTATGTTCGTGAGTGCTATTTTGATTTAAAAGACTTTAATTTCCATCGAAATACTTGCAATTAAAATAATGAATGAAACGTAATGCACACGAGATTAATTCTAGGGTTTCGGATAGAAAAAATTTAAGAAATAATGGGTACCTTGTTTGCGAGAAAGTTTTCGGTGCCATTGCTCTTGTTCGAAAGAGAAGGAGGGCGGACGAGAAGTTGACGACCTTGATTCGAGTGAGTCGGAGGAGATGTAGTGGAAGAGAGACGGGTGAGGGGAGT
Organism: Iris pallida; assembly: GCA_029216955.1. NCBI lineage: Eukaryota > Viridiplantae > Streptophyta > Magnoliopsida > Asparagales > Iridaceae > Iris > Iris pallida. The sequence continues at coordinate 4,725,058 of JANAVB010025798.1, forward strand.
GAGGGTTTTGGAAGATAGAGAAGTGATTCTGGGAATGAAATAAAAATAATAGGTTTGGGGGAGGAGGGAAATTTGGGACAGTCTCAATCAAAATATTGGGCTAGCCTTGTGAAAAACTAAAAAATTTGGGCTAGCTACAATCCGGGCTAGCCTTGATAAGGTTTGATTGTGCCCATATAAAAAGCCAAAAAAAAAATTCCCTTTTTTTCCATATGAATTTTTCTTTTTAAATTTTTATTCAAGAATTAACCTACACCAGTCCATCCTAATTCAGCCTAGCCTATTCCAGTTTATGTTTCTGGATCTGCCTATGTCTGATGTCCACAAAACAGTGTCTTGTCTCTAAACTTGTTTTCTTTCATATGAATGTGTATTCCATCAGTCGTGAGTGTTATTTTTTTATATAAAATTATGGGACACATCGCCATGTGAGAGGGAACATGTTTAGTAATACCATTTTGTGGACATCAGATTCCAACCCCATAATTATAAGCAAAAGTGGTAATTTACATCGGCACATCATTGAAGCTTTCTAAAGTGCTATGCTACAAGCAAAATAAGGCATTGCAATAAATCTAGAAGGTCAATAGGGAGGTAGGTTAGTCTAGCTTTCAATTCGTGTAGTTTAAGCTTAGACAAACAAGAAGCACCCTACAAACTGCTCATGCCTAAAAGTATAAACAAGAAGTAGGCTGATACAATTTACTTGAGAAGCACGGATACTACAAATATATGAGTCGTGCCGTGTCGGACGTGTATCCGGCAACATCAAATTAAACAACCCATGGACACTCCAAAATATATTAGAACACATCAAAATAAGTCTCGTGTTAATATGGTCGCATCTTAACCGTGTTGTGTCCTATACGTGTCTGTGAAGCAACTTAGAAACTGGAAATTGCTGAGATATCCAATTTCGGGATTAGTTTTTATGAAAAACCCACCCGCATGGTGGATTTTATGAAATGCACAGAATTATATATTTTCACGTTAAATATTCCAAGATTTCCCTTAGATGTTCTGTATTTACAAAATTGTCATTTTGATAATACCATAACTACCCATTCACACAAATTTGGTTATATATATGTATTTTAATTTACAAACTCATATTTGTATTACGATTTTCGTCTTCTTCTTCTTCACGAGAGATCTGAATTCCATTGCTCTCATCTTCAGCAGAGATCGCAAAGATCGTTCGTAGTTCACTGTACTTTTCTTCAGTCGAACTCCGATTATCGCTTACCATCATCATCATCTTCGTGGAGAAATTTGAAGTTTTCCAACGATTAGATCAATTGTAAAGAGAAAATCTTCTTTTTTTTCTCCATAAGAGTTAGTATCGTTTTGAAAGAAGAACGAAAAACTCTTGAATCTTTATTACTGACAAAAAAAAAATTTCTACAAAAAAAAACTGTCAACTGTTCTCCGTCATTTTAACACGGAGAATGGCCATTCCCCGTGAATTTAACACGGAGAATGACCGTTCTCCTGCATTTTAACACGAACTATGGTAATTCTCCGTGATTTTAACAACGAAAAATGGTCATTCTCTTTAAATTTAATACGAAAAATGACCATTCTCCTGCATTTTAACACGGGAAGTGGTCATTCTCCATCATTTTAACACGGAGAATGACAATTCTCCGTGATTCTAACACGGAGAATGATCATTTTTCGTGTTAAAATGAAGGAGAATTGTCATTCTCCGTGATTTTAACAACGGATAATGGTCATTCTCCATGTTAAAATCACGGAGAATGACCATTCTCTGTCATTTTAACACGTGAAGTGGACATTCTCCGTCATTTTAACACGGAGTACAATTCTCCGTCAATTTCACACGGAGAATGGTCATTCTCCGTGTTAAAATGATGGAGAATGATCATTCTCCGTCATTTTAATCACGAAAAATGGCAATTCTCCGTCAATTTAACAAGAAAAATTGCCATTCTCCGTGATATTACCATGGAGAATGGTCATTCTACTGCATTTTAAGACAAAGAATAACTATTCTCCTGCATTTTAATACGGAGAATAGTCAGTTAAAATTTTGGAGGGCCATAACTTTTGACTGGGATGTCGAAACGAGGCCTGGTTTGTCGCAAAAGGAGCATATTTTCGAGGAGCCTGAGATAAACAACTTCATATTTTATCGGCCTTTCGAAATTTTAGAATCGCAAAAATGATCCATTTTAACAGTTTTACCGTTTGTCGGTCTTTCCAAAAAATTTCGACTAGTTTTTGAAGTAAAGTTTGAAGATTTTGGAGGAGAAAACCTAGTCGAAAGTGAACAGCTTATGAAAGAAGAGGAAGAATCGAAACGTTTTTTTTTTAAGAATAGGTTTCGTGAGTGTTTTCAATAAATTAGAAGTACAAAAATGTCATTCTGAACCATTTTATATATTTTTTGCTAATTTTAGACACACGATAAAATATTATTTTGGGGTAAATTTTTTTATAAAATTTTTAGGGTTTATGGACATTTCATAAATTTTTCCATTTAGAAATGCACTAATATATGACACGATGAAGAGCAAAACAGAATGACATTTCAAAAAATTAGGGTGAAAATGAAACGCCACAATAACAGAGGAAAAAAAGAGAGCAACATTTCAAGAAAACGATACAAATAGTACGTCACATGAACATTTAAGTTCGAGAGAAAAAAAAGATGGTGTAAGAAACGTCAAAACAACAGAGACCTCGGGTCCTCGGGAGAAAGAGAATGAAAAAAATGTCAAAATGACACATATGTCAAACTATTCATAAGACATATCCACATTCCTCTCCATAACACTGCAAGGAAACATAAACACACATAAAAGATGAAAAAAAAAAAAAAAAAGAATAAAGAAATACAAAAAATTTCATCCAATGGGAGAATGTTTATTACATTTGTACAGAACAATTATTTTTTAGAAAATTGCAAGAAAAGAGATTAGATGCCAGTTCTACTGGCGCCAAACACTTAAGAAAAATAAAAATTGTTTAGCGCCAGTGACACTAGCGCCAAACTATTAAAAAATATTAAGAAAGTTTTTGGCGCCAGTGGAACTGACGCCACATTTAAAAAATAAAAAATTCTGGCATCTATTGAACTGGTGTCGAACTTTAAAAAAATTAAAAAATTGAAGTTGGCGCCAGTGAAACTGGCGCCGGATTTGGCTAGGGTTGGTGGTGTGGGTTTGTGTGTGTGTGTGGTGGGGGGAGGGGGTGGTTGGGTTAGGTCGGTGGGTGGGGGAGGGAGTGAAAATAAAAAAAAATATAAAAACAAATTAATGTCACACCATCTCTCAATTCTAAGACCATCTCCAATGGGGGTTTCTATTTTTCCTATTTCTATGGAAGAAATTCATTTTAGAAAAAATTTGTCCCAATGGTAATTTCTATCACCATTTCTATCCTAGGTGGCAATGATGTAGGATGGAAATTTTGTAGGAGAGTTTCTATATGTAGAAACTCTCGTAAAAATTCTACTATCTCTCATGACAATTATTATTGGGCCCCACACCATTAAATTGGTCTTTTTATTATGTGACACAGGATAGAAATGGAAAACAGAGAGCATTTTTGTATGTAAATAATTTCTATATAGAAATTCTTCCAACTATGATAGAAATCTTCTTAAACTACAATGCCAAGTAGGATAAAAAGTCAATTTTAGAAATCACCATTGGAGATAGTCTAATCTACATATTCCATACGTGTCAACTCATATGATCACCCTCTCCTCTTTCTTCCTATACGTGTAAAACTCAAGCAAGCTCGAGCTTGCAAGTGTCTACATGCATCCTAGTTCTATAGCCATAGCTAACAACGACAAACCCCACCCCACCCCACGCCACACACACCAAATCCGGCTAAGTTTGACATCAGTGAAACTGGTGCCAGAATTTTATTTTTATTTATTTATTTTTCTAAAATGCAGCATCAGTTACACTGGCACCAAAAATTTTTTTTAATATTTTTTAATAGTTCGGCGCCAGTGTGACTGATGCCTGATCTCTCTTTATGCAATTTTATAAAACTTTTCATGTTCTACACAAATGTAATAAACATTCTCCCGTTGGATGAAATTTTCTGACAGAAAATTTCTTTCCACGGGAGAATGTTTATTACATTTGTACATAACAGAAATTTTTTTAGAAAATTGCAAGAAGATAGACCTGACGCCAGTTCTACTGGCGCCAAACACTTAAGAAAAATAAAAATTGTTTAGCGGCAGTGACACTGGTGCCAAACTATTAAAAAATATTAATAAAAAAATTGGCGCCAGTGGAACTGACGCCGCATTTAAAAAATAAAAATTTCTGGCGCCAATGGAACTGGCGCCGAACTTAAAAAAAAATAAAAAATTGAAGTTGGCGCTAGTGAAACTGGCGCCGGGTTTGGCTAGGGTTGGTGGTGTGGGTTGGGGTGTCTGTGTGGGGTTGGGGGGGGGGGGGTACCCCCCCCCCCCCCCCCACACACACACACACACACCAAATCAGGCGCCAGTACCACTGGCGGCGCCAATTTTTTTTTTTTTTTAAGTTCGACGTCAGTGAAACTGGCGCCAGAATTTTGTTTTTATTTATTTATTTTTCTAAAATGCGGCACCAGTTACATTGGCACCAAAAATTTTTTTTTTAATATTTTTTAATAGTTCGGGGCCAGTTCCACTGGCGCCTGATCTCTCTTCTTGCAATTATATAAAACTTTTTCTGTTCTACACAAATGTAATAAACATTCTCCCGTCGGATGAAATTTTCTATTTATTTTCCTGTTCTTAAGGATTCAGTTTTTTTTTTCCAATTTATTTGGCTTTTCCAAATACTGGAAAGAAAAATACGCAGAAATTATAATTTTTCAAAAGAAAAGAAGGAGGAAGGAATTGATTTCCTTTCATAGAGCCAAACGAGGCGGCCTCGTTTCACTTGCGGAAAGGAAAGGAAATAAATTTCTTGGTATTTTTTCCTTTAAAAAATTATAATTTTTATTTATTTTTTCTTTCCGGTGTTTAAAGAGAGAAAGTGAATAGTTAAAGATAGAAGAGTGAATTGCATGGATGGAACCATTTTTTTACTAATTTTCTTTCCAATTATTTATCTTCTCTCCTTAATTTTTTTTGCACCCAAATATATGACCTTTCTCAATCCTACGATTCTGCTAACCAAATAAGGAGAAGGAGAAAGTAAAGAACTTACAGGTGCTTCCTCAAAAAATCGACTCATTTAGTATTTCTTTTTCCAAGTACAGCACATACATAAATTTCATTTTCCAACTAAGATATATAAATTAGAGCGTATGATCCTTTTCAAAGAGACATCAGTGACAGTAATATATTGATCCCATGGCTTCTTGTAGGGGTGTGCATCGGTCGATAGTCGACCTATTTGGTCCCAACCGAAGTCGAACCGAAGTTAATCGGTTTGAAAATAAACAAAATCGAACCAAACCAACCAAATGGTCGGTTCGGTTTTAAAGCCGACCGACTTGGTTCGGTTTGGATCGGTTCGACTTGGTCGGTTTTGATCACATAAAAAAATAAACTGTATGTTCTTTTTTTTTGTGAAACCTCAGTCAACTTGTACTTTGCAACAATAAATACAATTCAGCAGCTTCAATTCAACTTGTGCTTTGCAGGTGGAAAAAAATGTCAATTATACATATAAAAAAATTATATACATTCAATCAAAAGCCCCTTTCATGTGTACAGAAACAATTAGAAAAAAAATATGAGCCGCAAGCACTCCTCTTTGAGACTAGAGAGAGAGAGAGAGATCTTTCAACTTCTACTTGATAAATGTCTGTGATGTGAATAAATGAACCAAACCGGTATAATACAACCCAATGAACCTATATCCAACATGCCAATCCTAATTATTTAACAAGGATTTGGTTCGGTTCGGTTCGGTTTAGACGATTTTTGGCATAACAAAACCGTGAACCGAACCGAATTGGTCGGTTTTGAAAAAATTGAAGTCGAACCAAACCAACTGAACCATCGATTCGGTTTAAAACCAATCGGTTCGAATTGGTTTGGTTAGATTTGGTCGGTTTGACTTAATTGTGCACAGCCCTAGCCTTCTTGCACATGAATCGAAGGCGTTTATTTTTCTATAATTGCTCACTGTATAAACGCATACTGAATAATCCTTATTATCCCTAAAATCAAGTTCCGTAGAAGATGAAACACGCAAGAGAATTATCGAGAAATTATTCGGAAGGATGCGCTCACCATGTGGCTGTGATGAGTCTTAATTCCTCCTCTAATAAAAGAATAATATACCTCTAAACAAAAATAGAAAGTAAACAGAAAATGATATGTCATGTTCTTATTTGAGGGAGATCAAAACTCACTAATGACACGGTGATGAGCCCATCCTACTGAATAATTTCTCAGAATTACCAATAATTACAAGTTAGATAATAGCGTCCGAAGAGACGGAATGGGCATGGCAAAACAAGTGATTTGTTGCTGACAATGATGATGGTAGAATGCATTAAAAAGGCTATTTATAAGGACAGATGAAAAGTTGATCAGGACTAGCCAAAAGCAAATTTTGATTTATTTACAAGTTTATCATTGAAAAAATTACTCAGGACTAGCCAACATGTGAGTATATAAGTCAACTTTTTATTTATTTTTTGCTCTCCTCTCTTTCCTCACAAGAATAAGAAGAAGAACAAGAAAAAGAAGAAGAATAAGAACAAGAACAACAAGAACAAGAACATCAATTTTTTCAAACGTAGTTTATTTTAATTTTTTGCTCTCTTCTAATTTCTCAGATCTCTTTCTCCAAACCTTAGTTTATTTTTTTTTTCTTCTTGTTTGGACATTATGGATGAAATCCTAGTTGTAGAAGAAATTGGGTTATCAAATCTATTAATCTATTAACAAATTTTTTTTTATTAATAGAAGAATTATGCATGAAATCCTAGTTGTAGAAGAAAACTATGGAAGAAATCCTAGTTGTAGAAGAATTGGGTTCATATCAGGACTGTCACAATTTCTGATAGTCATAGAAGTATTCAGGACTGCCAGAAATTGTGGCAGCCTTGAAATAGACTCGATGTACAAGAGGACTGCCACAATTGCTGACAGTCCTAGAAGTACTGAGGACTGCCAAGAATTGTGACAGTCCTGAAAGGGACATGCTCTACAGCAGGACTGCCATAATTTCTGGCAGTCCTAGACATATTGAGTACTGCCAGAAGTTGAGGCAGTCCTGAAAGGGACTTGCTGTACAGCAAGTTCTTTTCAGGACTGCCACAATTCAGGACTGTCACAATTTCTGGCAGTCCTAAAGTCAAAATTTGCGAATAAAAAAACATGCTAGGGTTTATTTCAATCTTGATAATAGAGTAAAATATGCATTTTAGGATTTATTTCCATGTATTCTTTGTGAGGAAAGAAGTATTTAAGCTTTATTTTCATGCATTTTAGGGTTTATTTAATTTTTTGGGTGCCATCGAAATTGGAAATGAGAAAGAAACTAGAATTTTGATGGAGATGGCGATGATGGAAATGGTGGAGAAGAAGAAGAAGATGATGATGAGAAGAAAACTAGAATTTTTATGGAGAAGTGAGAATGAAAATGGTGGAGAAGAAGAAGAAGATGGATAGAAGAAGAAGAAGAAGAAGAAGAGGAGGAAGAGAGAGAGTGAAATTTAGAAATGAGAGTGAAATTTGGGCTTTGGGGGGGTGGGGTTTAGACAGCCCCATAAGTAGAAAATTTGGATAGCTCCAGTAAATTCTCCTCAAGCATTGGCTAGCCCCAATCCTGGCTAGCCCTGATCAACTTTTCATGTGCCTTTATAAATAGCCATTAAAAACTAATGTAGAATGCGTTAAAAACTAAGGCCCGTTTGGTTTGCGAAAAGGAAAGGAAAAAAAATCGTTTTTTTTTTCTTTCCTTTGACAAATTGTAATTTCAATCAATTTTATTTTTGATATTTTGAAAAGTCAAGGAAATTAGAAAGGAAAGTGAATCCTTAGAGGAGAAAAATAAATTCTTTAGTGGGTGGGGGAACCATTTTTTTTCTTATTTTTCTTCCTCTTAGAAATCAAATTCTTTTCCTACTCATTTCTTTGACATCGAAACACAAGAAAGGAAAGGCTTTCCTTTCCCAAGTCTCTGATTTCGAGAACCAAAATATGGTCTAAGGAGACGTTTGAACGAAGGTTTTGTATTCCTATGAATCAACTTTCCATTCATTTTACATGGAAAAAGAATTCAACATTCCTATACCTATGTTTGGTTGGGGTGATAATATGCAGTCCGAAAAATTCAATTTTTTTATTTTCATGTTTGATTCATACATGAATATGAATATTAATTTGTTTAATAAAATACCCTTTTATTAATTTTATTATGTGATTATTACTTAAATTTAGTTGGTGTCATTGAGGACATTATTGTCCCAAAAAATTGTAATTAATGTACCCAACAAACATTTCTAGAAAAACAAAATTATTTCTAGAGGGACTTCGATCGCTTTTACTTTTCTATACACGTGGGAATCTAAAGCCCCATATATTTCCTTTCAGTTCTCAATCTCATACTTAACAAACATAGATAAGAAATCCAGAACGCATTACCAAACCTAACTTGAACCAAACAGCACCTTAAGGGTTATGTTACGATGTTTCCTAAGGACACATGTTAATATATTGATAAATATGTATTTTATATGAGTACTTCCGTCGATATATTTTTCAATGCATGTTTTACTTAAATTGTGTATTGATAAGTGTAAAATATACATTGACAAATGTACTAGTCGAACCAAAGGAGGCCTAGTAGTATACTTAGTTATTAACGCTGTGTTTGGGAACGTCTAGGAAGGGAGGGAGAGGAAAATTTGAGGGAAAGAAAAATGGAGGAGAGTAAAATGAAGGTAAAATTAATTTTTCCTTCACTTGTTTGGATAAACAAAAAGTAGGGATGTAAAACCCAGAATTTATTTAATTATTGATTTATAGTGTAAATTTTAGTTTATTAATAATAATATTATTATTATTACCATTATTATTATTATATAATATTACTATTGTGGGTTCGAAAATTATTTTTAAAATAATAAATTGGTTTTTGTTTGCGAGATCGAGCCTGGACTAGCTTTCCGAAATCCAATCCCGATCTGAACCCATTCTCTTTTATTTGAAATCCTGATTACTATATATATATATATATATATATATATATATATATATATATATATATATATATATATATATATATATATATATATTTCTAAACCTATTGGCCTGGTCACCCACGACCAGGCCATTCACGCCCTATTCCAGAGGATCCACCTCTCCCTACTTTTACTCCCCCTCACATATTTCCAGCACACTTCTTACCCACTCCTCCACTTCTCCACTTATAACACCACCACTCCCATCACTCACGGGCACAACCACTCCAGCACCTTTTCTCTCATCCCCAGCACTCCCATATTCTTCATTCTCTCACTTCTTAAGCAAAACCCACCACCACCAACTCTCTTTCCCACACACACTTTCCCTCTCTAGAAGCCATCCGACCTCCTCCTTCCGGCGCCCAAGCCCGAGCTACTGCAACCCCCGCTCCACGCCGACCCGATCCTCGGACCCGCGCCCCAGGCCGCGTCTCCGGCCCCGATCCGCCCCTGGCCGACCCCTCCAGCCGGCGCACCCCCTCCCGAGGTCGATCCCGACGCCGGCGCCACCGTCGCCCGCCATTCCCAGGGCGTCCGACCCCCTTGCACGCGCGTGACCGGTCCGTCCAGCTGTTGTCCAGAGTTCCCTGTCTCCGACGAGCTTCTGTGTGCGACCCGTTGTCCGATCCCGAGCTTCGGTTACGTTTACGCAGCCGTACCCCGGCGAGGTATGTCCCGAGTCCGAGGCAACCCTTCGGATTCCGTCGATTTGGATAATTTCTGGATAATCACAGTAGTTCGTCCCTCCCAACGTGTCTGTGATGATAAATTGTTCCTCGAATTCTCTTCGGGAATTCGGTTTTTTTGTTACGTTATGGTTTCCGGGAATTTCGGAACCATCCTTGACATTTTTGTTCTGTAGTTTTAGTTGCTGTTGATTTCGGGTTTTTTTCGAGAACTCTTCGGAAATAGTTCTGATGGTTGGGATTATTTCAGGATTTCCGAACTTTCTTCGGAAACATCCTGGATTTTATTTTGGACGTTTCTGTGGATTGGTTTTTGGATTTCGGAATTTCGGGATTTCCGTTTACTTCGGGTTTTCTGATTAGGCTTCGGGAATGATTTCTGTGATTATATTTTCTATAAAAATGGGTTCTCCTTGGTTTGGGATATTTGTTGGAATTGTTGGCGCATTTTTCCAGTTTTAGGTTGTCCCGAATATAGAGGGAATGCTGCCCAAATTTTTATAAAAATTTTTAATATAATTTTAAAATAGTTTTTTGGAAAAGAATATTATTTTGTATTTTTTGGGCGACGACCGTATTGGTCAATGGGCCCTGGCTAAGTGCAAACGAAACCGACTTCGTCCGAACGTTGAGGCATTAGCCTATATGACGATTGGACCAATATCTGAGACTCACTATTAAATTTATTTTAATTATTAGTTTTATTTATAATTAAATTGTAGGAGAGATTTCAGGACTAATCCAGGTCTATTTCTTATTTAAATTCAATAATTTGTAAGGGCATAAGCCCAACTTTTCTATTTTCTTTCTAGCCTGTAATTATTGTAGCGTAGTTTTTCTTTTATTTTTTGGTTTTGCTGGTTTTTAGCGTAAACGCGTAAAACTAAAATAAATATTATTTTGATATAGAAAAATTAATGAGGTTTTTCTCACATTAAAATTTACAAGTTTGTAATATTTAAACAAAGATCATGTTTTCTCATTAAACAAGAAATTTAGTTTTATATGTATAATTATGAAAAATACAAAGTTTTAACCAATTAAATTGGTAACTACGAGTTTTCCAAAATAAAAAGTTAAATTAATCTTTCCCTCGTAATTAATTACAACGCACCCGATAATCGAGATTTGTTGTGATAGCGTAATCCAAGATTAAAATCTGACTAAGATCTGCTACTAGAGATTGCAACTAGCACACCTAGCTTGGTTTCACAATGGTTCTAAGTCAAGTTCTCCAACTGTAGGGTCTCGAAGACGAACCTAGCATCTTCCCGGATTAACCAACACCGTTTCCAGTCGTAAACAAAGGCAAGTACATTTTTGTGTCAGTTTACAATTAGTTAATAATCGTTTTATTGCAAGTTTAAACCACGATGCAACACAGAACTCTCTCTGAGAGCACTGACTGATTGACTGTTGGGTACTGGGGGAGTAGTGTAATGAGTATGACCATATCCAAAGTATTAATTTAGAACTGTATTAGCTTATCCCTCATACACACGGGGATAAGCCATATCATTCACTGTACAACCCAAGCCGGTCATATTCATTGCCTATTCACATCACAATGTTTCAACTGCTGGAGAACTGTTTATTTCAAATTGTTTAAAAGTGCATAACTCTATTATTATTATTTTAATTGTTAGATTATCATGAATTGTACTTTGCTCCCTCCTGACTGGAGATAACATTTTTAGAGAATTTTGAGGATGCTGAGCTGTTATACAACAGTTATTATGACCCGGTTCTGTACCCTGTGGTGTTGCCAGAGTCCCCTTTGGAGGACGCAGGACCTGAGGCCGATGATCCGAACGCTTAGCTAAATTTTCTGTTTCCAGATTGGTTGTTTTAGAATTTTGATAATTTGAATTCAGTATTTTATTTCAGTCTTTCTATTCCTGTTGTACTTTCAAATGTTGAATAAAGTTATAAATTCTCGAATATTGAGTTGTGACAAATATTTAGATGTTGTTGTGATTACCTGCAATAGTGGATACAGCTTACTGCCGCCGTCTCAACAACGGTACAGGCTGGGCATGATCCGGTTTGACCCAATTATTTGGGATCGGGTCGTGACATGTTTTTAGTGGTGGCCCATGCTGGTCTCAACAACTTAGGAAAACATACCTAGAAACAATTAGAACACTAGAACATTGATTTGTCACAACATAGGTCTGAATTATATACATAGATATTTTTGTTTGATTATAGACTGGTAGGATACCTTGCTTATGTTTGCATCCTAAACCTTCCAGAGAATGGCCATTGACAAGACCAATCCTGCTGGCGATGAGGTGTCATCTCCGGATCATACCCCATCTCCTCAACCAAGTCCAGGGTTTATTCCCTCGCAGCTGATTGACCATCCTCATAATGCATCCAGTGAAGTTTTCACTACACTGGCGATTCCTACCTCTTCGCAAACTGAGTTGCATTTCCTTGGTTAAGTACCTATTCCTGTTGCTCCACCAGTACCAGCAAACACCTCCCAAATGGTTGCCCTATTCCAAGAAATCCTGGAGTTCCAGAAGGCTCAAGCTGAAGCCCAGCAGGAACAGATGAATATCACGAGAGAAGTCATGAAGAACGTCAATGATGTAGCCTTAGCTATCTTAAACCAAGTTGGAGCGGAACCTCGTCCTAGGAGGGATACCCCCGAATCTAGAAGATATTTGAGCCCTATCTGGCAGTCAATCGAAAGAAGCTATTGGTTTGTGACTACTGTAAAAGTCTTGGTCACCAAGCCAATATTTGTCGTAAGAGATTGGAAAAATATTTGGCATGTGGATCTGCTGAACATCGGGTAAAGGGCTGCCCCTTATCTTTCCATCAAACCAGAGCACATATCCCAGCAACACCTGTTAGGCCACAACCTAGGGACTCTCTTCCTATCCAGCAGACCTTGCCTCCTACAATAAGGAATGATGCAGACTCGAGGTTCATAGAAGATGAAGCAGTTGGAGACTGCTCATGCAAGAGCCAGAACCATGAAGAATAGTATCTAGGACTGCTGAATAGCATTATCTATTGTTATAAGAAGTTGTAACAGGATGTCCTTAGATCAATCATGAGAGTTTTTGCTGTAATGCTCCATATGAATAAAATTCTTAGTTACACCTTTATGGTATATGTCTTTCCTGATAGTCTTTCCGGATTACCCCCAGATCGAGACATAGAGTTCACCATTGACCTAGTCTCCGGCTCTCCCCCTATTTCTAAGGGATGCTACAGAGTCAACCCGAAGGAGGCCAAGGAGATGAAGGACCAGATCAATGAACTGAAGGCTCTGGGATTCATTCGAGATGGAGCTTCACCCTGGGGAGCACATGTCTTGTTTGTGCCCAAGAAGGATGGAACAGTACGGATGTACATCGACTACCGGACGCTGAACAATATCACCATCAAGAACAAGTACCCTCTGTCCCGGATCGATGACCTATTTGATCAATTGAGCGAAGCCAAGGTGTTTTCGAAGATTGATCTTAGATCTGGCTACCATCAGATCAGGGTCAGGAAGGAAGATATTCCCAAGACGGCATTCAACACCAAGTATGGGCAGTTTGAATTCTTGGTCATGCCGTTTGTGTAATGCCCCGCTCCGCACGGCGCATTACGCTGAAGCGTTGACTCAACGAGTCGCGTGGACCGAAAGAATGTATCGATTGCAAAACGATACGATAGCTAAGTTGTCCCGAGCAACGCATCAAACTGAGTCGATGCGAAGAGTTGCCTTGTCCCTAAGAATGCATCGAGTGAATCGATGCGAAGCGCCGCGTTGCCCCGAAGGATGAGTGCATTGAATCGGCTCGAAGATTCTAAGAAATCGAATCGACCAAGGCGCAAGTCCGAATCGAAGCAAGTCTTGACTTTAGTTGGTTTCGTGTGCAGGTTATACTTTGACGGGAAAATATTAGAGGTCGATCTTTTGCAATATTTAGTAAGGGGTCCGCGAAATCAAATCGTCGCCTTGCGACGGGCTAAGACTTGGGCATGCTAAGACGAATGGGGCGTATAACTCAACGAAGCACGAAGTGCTCAAATGGCTAAGTCAGGAGAGTGGCCGTGCAACAAAGTTAGGGAATCGAGCCGCATCGGCTCGGCGAAACGACGAAGGCGTATCGACTCAAGGTGGGAGGATTGACTTCTTTTTACTCCTTCATTCGATAAGTCAAATATATCATTGTATGCTAAGTTAGCCTATCGACGCCACGGGCGTGGTCCGATCGAGATAAATCATAGTGTGAGTCGAACACTAAGTTAGAACAATCGAAATGAAACGTGTATCAAATGCACGAGTCGCTATGGAACATTGGATATCGCAAAGGCGAGCGCCTCGGTGCGCGAGTCACAAGAACTTGGGATAACTGTACTCGGCGAGTGCCTTAGTGCACGAACCATATCGTGCCTTTGATGCACGAGTTAGACGGCTAGAACATTGAAAGACAATAGGCGAGCGCCCTAGCGCGCAAACCCCGAACATTGAATGCTAAGTTATAGAACATGGATATACGGTCGAAACGTGCCTACGTGCACGGGATAATAAAAGATGGCTTCGTTGCGAGAGAATACAGTTATGGCATGAATGTGGCGGAACTGTCGGATATGACATGGTGCCTCGAAAGGTGTTCAAGACCTTCGGGTCGTTCGGTTGACGAGCATTGAGTTGAGGCACGATGCCATTGAATCATTGAAACGAAGTATGAAATGTAAGAACACAGAAAGTTAACGAAAGAGACGCGAGATGATAAAGTCTGAGTCTTGGACTCAAGGCTATGCTTGGTTGTTTGAATGATAGTGCGTTGCATGGTCGAATGGGATGGACTTGAGATAATTGCGATGATATCTTCCGTGCACGGAACGTTCCCTCCGAACGGGCGCACCGGGGCACCGGGACCGTTCGGCCTAGGAGGGATGATAATCTTTGATAGGCGCACATCTGCGAATCGTCCGATTAGCACTCGATCGTAAATGTGAGAAGCCGCAAATGATGGTAGGCACGCGGTAAGTTTCGGTTGTTGGGATTGCAACCCAACCCGTGAAACGCCGGGCTACCCAAATTCGAGAGAGAAAAGAAGGAGAGAAAAGAAAGTAAGGAAAAAGAAAGAGAAACTCCTTTAGTCCATTCCGGCGCGGATACGCCCACGACCTTCATATAGTTAAGGAACGATGGGTTGAAAGTGTAGGCGCAGATGCGTCCCGCATGGAGATCCTGCTTAGAGATGCACATATAACATGACAGGGAAGGAATGCGGTGTATTCACCTTGCGTCAGTGCAAGGGACGCAAGGGCGAGTGCGTCGACTTGGTAAGCCACGAATCAAACACGAGAATGCTTGTTGCTTGTACATTTCAATTCGATAACATATGCTATGATAACATGCTTTACGCTTTCGAAGATGCCATGAAATTGACCCTAAGGAGAACATAGCAAGATCATAAGCTAAGTTGCATGATTCAACGTAAATATTAAAGATGTTGGTTTGGAAAGATGATCTTTATTATCAGTACATGCGAGGACGAACGTACTGATCCCCCACCAGCTTCATGCAGGGTGCAGGGAATGGATTGCTCGCGGCG
Source organism: Iris pallida (assembly GCA_029216955.1). Classification (NCBI taxonomy): domain Eukaryota; kingdom Viridiplantae; phylum Streptophyta; class Magnoliopsida; order Asparagales; family Iridaceae; genus Iris; species Iris pallida. The sequence continues at coordinate 4,740,509 of JANAVB010025798.1, forward strand.
AAGCATTGCTTGAACGTGTTAAGGCTTGGAAATGCCGAAGCGCATTGAAGCGTGCTATCGCATTGACGCTCGGACTATGCAGCTGGATTGATGCGGCCGAGATATAGAAGACATGATGTATGGAACGGTGAAATCCTTTGTGGGCAAGAGAGAACCTGAGTGTTGTAGCCAATCTGGCATATATTGTTAGGCTATCGAAAGCCATTGTAATCTCAGTTTCGAATATCAATAAAGAGAATTGTTTCGTATACTCTGTTTTCCTATCGTTGTAAATATCGAATCAAAAGATAACCATTTGAGAACTTGTCATCTTGCCTTGCACGAGCGCAACTCCAGGCTCGTGCGGCATCACGCCCCCTGCGAGGACGATGATTCGGGTGATTCCGGGTCGGGGCGTGACAAATTGGTATCAGAGCTCTAGGCTCAATTTCCTCTGGACGCTCGCTTCATTTCAGTTCGAAAAGTTGCCCACCACCACTTGATATCACTCTTGACTCTACTCGATGCCACACTGGATGTTCCATACAGTAAGTCTAATACAAATCATGAAATTTTGCCGCATGTGTTTTGGAAATTTCATGATGTTTGCTAAGGAAGTCGCGAAGGGTATATTGCATTGAATGCAAACGAGCCGTAAAAATGTTAGTTGCTGCAAGCGCAACAAATTGTGGAATACGATTTGAGATACTGTGGCAATGTAACATGTTGAATGAGAAATAAAATGATGCGCGAAGTGCAGCGAGTTAATGTGAATATGCGTTAAAATGAAAGTGAGAAGTGATAGGCCAATACCGAATGTGTTAAACGGATTGTGCATTGACTTGGAAAGTCGAGAGTAATTTGTTGCACGAGGTGCGAAAAATGTTGGAAATAATCGTTGCACAATGTGCAACGCGTATTGAAAGTAAAAATTATTGCACGTGGTGCAACGCATATCAAATTAATCGTTGCACGAAGTGCAAAGGAAATTGGGAATAAATCGTTATACAAAGTGAAATGAAAGTGTCGGAAATCGTAGCACGATGTGCAACGCGTATCGGAAGTGAAATTTGTTGCACGGGGTGCAACGTGTGTCTAAATAAATTGTTGCACGAGATGCAACGTAAGGAAAGAATTGAAATTGTAAATCGATAGAACGAATCGTTCGGTTGCACACCAAACTTATGTTGGCAAGCAAGAACATTGACCGAATCGTGTCAGGTTTTGATAGAATCAAAGTTACGGTTGTGATCAAGCACGATCACTGCGGAAATCGTAAGTCGGAAGAGATTGTCGGTTTGTACTAAATATAGTGCGAGGGAAATGGCTTGATTTCCGAGTGGTATATGCCATACCACGTAGGCGATGAATGACTCGATTCCGAGTGGTATATGGTATAACACTTGTACGATAAATTTCATCGACGCGTTGTGAGAATTGCGAAAGGTATGTCCGCAACGGTCGGGAGAGTACCGAGACTCGATTGGAAATTTGTATGACGGTATGTTGATGCAAGTGTTCTTCGAAAAATCGGTTGGGACGGTAAGGCGAGACTCGTATCGATGAACGATATGTTGGACGAAAGTTATAAGTTGGTGGACGCGAGAAACCGTGCCTATGAAATAGTTGGTTAAGTTACGATGACAATCATTTGAGTACGATTGAAAACACGCGAAACTTAGAGGGCGAGATCGTATAACTCGAGGGCACGATGTTGGATAATCGGTAACTCGGTTACGCGATCAAAGTATAGCGGGATGCGGTGAATCGGAAAACAAGTTGATGCATATAGAAAAGCTCGTTGCGAACTTGGATGTATGTGATGCAAATTAAGTTGACGTCGAAACGGATTCGAAGTCGACCCAATTGTTATCGAATTGATATGAACTATCAAGATCGATACGCAAGAAAACGTAAGCGAAGTGAGAATACAAAATAGAATGCGCCTTGCGCTACCAAAAATTTTGTAAGTAAGGATACGAGAATGAACGAACTTGGTTGATCGTAAATTTTGTGATTGATCAAAGACGAGACTATAAGTCATCGACGATTGCTCGATACGTATAGCATCTCGTGTGTCGACCCGTGAATAAGATAGACTCGAACTTGATGCGAGTAGATGTTTCGTAAATTGTGGAATCATCGACGTCTGTGCATGACTTGACTCGGAGGATAGTTGCGCATCAGTTGCGTCGATAGAAATAGTTGTGTCCGAAATTGGGTATTCGCATAGAATCGTCGGAACGTGATTTGGCTCCGAAATAAGATATAGCATGGTGCGTATTAAACTGTCCTTCGTTAATGATCCACAATTATCGAGCGTAGCTTCAGGGCAGCTGACCCTAGAAGACTTGACCGCCAAATCAAATTGAATACTGCAGACCGTAAGATGACCCATGCGATATCGCATATGGGATTGCACCGATAACAAATATAACACGGTGCATGTTGATGATAAGTCTAGGCGATTGCGAGGAACGTACTATGCACGAGAGGGAACGATAAGGGAATGGCTTACGAGTCATGTCGTTAGATTCGGATTCACCTTGCAATTGAGCTTGCGGGAATCGAAATTATGTTCGATGTTGCGAGACGGATAAGTTGGGAATTTGACTAGTGAATTCCTACTCGTTAGGAAATTGAATGTAAGATGCGTCGTTAAGACATTCGTGTCAAGGCAATCGTTGCCTTGAGCACCATCGCCTTGATGTAAACTTTCGTGTCGGATAGATTGTGGCCTTTGTGCAATGTCAATTTAAACTTGCGTCGGGAAAATCTAAGCACGGTGCCTTGGAAAGTAACCTAGCGGGCGTAGCCCTGAATGTTGATGCATTTGCAAGTCAACAAAGAAAATCGTATCGAGACAAGTTGCAAGCGAGACTTCGGAAATAGTTGGACAGCGACATCGAACGCAAGGCGTTGCAGAGACTCGTTGTGATTGGATGCGCGACGGCTTGACGCGACGCATAGAGTTGGTAGTCCATGTGAAACATACGAAATGAGAAATGCAATTTTGAATCGCATAGCGTTATGCAATAAAATTTCGAGAACAAATACTATGGATGAGTCCGATCGAGAGTACGAGATGGCAAGCATAGGATTGAAATTTACCTGTCAGCTTTGTTCCAATTTGCTACGACTGGACTTGGTCGAAATACACATATCTTCGGGACGCCTTGAATATAGGTACGAATCCAAATCGAGTTGTATCCAAATTCAAATCGAGCTGCAGGGATGACTTGAAATGTTAGTGAAAAGCTTGCGAGATATTATGAAATCGAACAACATTGGTGGGACGAGATCATGAAACGATCTATAAAACACTTATTCAGAGTGTTGGTTTTGGTTCGAGGACGAACCTTGTTTTGAGTGGTATATTCTGTAATGCCCCGCTCCGCACGGCGCATTACGCTGAAGCGTTGACTCAACGAGTCGCGTGGACCGAAAGAATGTATCGATTGCAAAACGATACGATAGCTAAGTTGTCCCGAGCAACGCATCAAACTGAGTCGATGCGAAGAGTTGCCTTGTCCCTAAGAATGCATCGAGTGAATCGATGCGAAGCGCCGCGTTGCCCCGAAGGATGAGTGCATTGAATCGGCTCGAAGATTCTAAGAAATCGAATCGACCAAGGCGCAAGTCCGAATCGAAGCAAGTCTTGACTTTAGTTGGTTTCGTGTGCAGGTTATACTTTGACGGGAAAATATTAGAGGTCGATCTTTTGCAATATTTAGTAAGGGGTCCGCGAAATCAAATCGTCGCCTTGCGACGGGCTAAGACTTGGGCATGCTAAGACGAATGGGGCGTATAACTCAACGAAGCACGAAGTGCTCAAATGGCTAAGTCAGGAGAGTGGCCGTGCAACAAAGTTAGGGAATCGAGCCGCATCGGCTCGGCGAAACGACGAAGGCGTATCGACTCAAGGTGGGAGGATTGACTTCTTTTTACTCCTTCATTCGATAAGTCAAATATATCATTGTATGCTAAGTTAGCCTATCGACGCCACGGGCGTGGTCCGATCGGGATAAATCATAGTGTGAGTCGAACACTAAGTTAGAACAATCGAAATGAAACGTGTATCAAATGCACGAGTCGCTATGGAACATTGGATATCGCAAAGGCGAGTGCCTCGGTGCGCGAGTCGCAAGAACTTGGGATAACTGTACTCGGCGAGTGCCTTAGTGCACGAACCATATCGTGCCTTTGATGCACGAGTTAGACGGCTAGAACATTGAAAGACAATAGGCGAGCGTCCTAGCGCGCAAACCCCGAACATTGAATGCTAAGTTATAGAACATGGATATACGGTCGAAACGTACCTACGTGCACGGGATAATAAAAGATGGCTTCGTTGCGAGAGAATACAGTTATGGCATGAATGTGGCGGAACTGTCGGATATGACATGGTGCCTCGAAAGGTGTTCAAGACCTTCGGGTCGTTCGGTTGACGAGCATTGAGTTGAGGCACGATGCCATTGAATCATTGAAACGAAGTATGAAATGTAAGAACACAGAAAGTTAACGAAAGAGACGCGAGATGATAAAGTCTGAGTCTTGGACTCAAGGCTATGCTTGGTTGTTTGAATGATAGTGCGTTGCATGGTCGAATGGGATGGACTTGAGATAATTGTGATGATATCTTCCGTGCACGGAACGTTCCCTCCGAACGGGCGCACCGGGGCACCGGGACCGTTCGGCCTAGGAGGGATGATAATCTTTGATAGGCGCACATCTGCGAATCGTCCGATTAGCACTCGGTCGTAAATGTGAGAAGCCGCAAATGATGGTAGGCACGCGGTAAGTTTCGGTTGTTGGGATTGCAACCCAACCCGTGAAACGCCGGGCTACCCAAATTCGAGAGAGAAAAGAAGGAGAGAAAAGAAAGTAAGGAAAAAGAAAGGGAAACTCCTTTAGTCCATTCCGGCGCGGATACGCCCACGACCTTCATATAGTTAAGGAACGATGGGTTGAAAGTGTAGGCGCAGATGCGTCCCGTATGGAGATCCTGCTTAGAGATGCACATATAACATGACAGGGAAGAAATGCGGTGTATTCACCTTGCGTCAGTACAAGGGACGCAAGGGCGAGTGCGTCGACTTGGTAAGCCACGAATCAAACACGAGAATGCTTGTTGCTTGTACATTTCAATTCGATAACATATGCTATGATAACATGCTTTACGCTTTCGAAGATGCCATGAAATTGACCCTAAGGAGAACATAGCAAGATCATAAGCTAAGTTGCATGATTCAACGTAAATATTAAAGATGTTGGTTTGGAAAGATGATCTTTGTTATCAGTACATGCGAGGACGAACGTACTGATCCCCCACCAGCTTCATGCAGGGTGCAGGGAATGGATTGCTCGCGGCGAAGCATTGCTTGAACGTGTTAAGGCTTGGAAATGCCGAAGCGCATTGAAGCGTGCTATCGCATTGACGCTCGGACTATGCAGCTGGATTGATGCGGCCGAGATATAGAAGACATGATGTATGGAACGGTGAAATCCTTTGTGGGCAAGAGAGAACCTGAGTGTTGTAGCCAATCTGGCATATATTGTTAGGCTATCGAAAGCCATTGTAATCTCAGTTTCGAATATCAATAAAGAGAATTGTTTCGTATACTCTGTTTTCCTATCGTTGTAAATATCGAATCAAAAGATAACCATTTGAGAACTTGTCATCTTGCCTTGCACGAGCGCAACTCCAGGCTCGTGCGGCATCACGCCCCCTACGAGGACGATGATTCGGGTGATTCCGGGTCGGGGCATGACAGTTTGGACTGACGAATGCTCCTGCGGTGTTCATGAACCTTATGAACAAGGTTTTCTATGAATACCTAGATCAAATTGTCGTTGTCTTCATCGATGACATTCTGATCTATTCAAAGACGGAAGAGGAGCACGAAGAGCACCTCAGGAAAGTTTTGGAAACTTTGAGGAAGGAGAAGCTGTATGGTAAGCTTTCCAAATGTGAATTCTTTCTAGACAAGGTAAATTATCTTGGCCATGTTGTCACAGGAGAAAGAATTTCGGTGGATCCGAAGATGATAGCCACTGTTGAGAAGTTGTTTACCCCAAGCTCAGTTTCTAAAATTAGGAGTTTCTTGGGCTTGGCTGGCTACTACCGGAAGTTCGTAAAGGATTTTGCCAGAATTGCTGAGCCGATGACGAAGCTCACTCGGAAGAATGAAGAGTTCATCTGGACGAAAGGTTGCCAGGCATCATTTGAGGAGCTGAAGAAGAGACTTACCACTGCACCAATCCTTGCACTACCCGCAGGAACTGATGGTTTCTCAATCTACAGTGATGCCTCAAGTAAAGGACTGGGTTGCGTTCTTCAACAACATGGAAAAGTGATTGCTTATGCATCTAGGCAATTACGGACTCATGAGAAGAACTATCCCACACATGATCTGGAGCTTGCGGCAGTCATCTTTGCTTTGAAGCTATGGAAGCATTATCTATATAGAGAGAGAGTGGAAATATATACAGACCACAAAAGTCAGAAGTATATTTTCATTCAGAAGGAGCTGAACATGAGGCAAAGAAGATGGCTGGAGCTGATGAAGGATTTTGACATCGATCTACAGTACCACCCGGGTAAGGCTAATGTGGTCGCAGATGCATTTAGTCGATACCCTATGGCGATGTTTTTGACCAAGGAGCGGCACCTGCTAGAGGACATCGAGAAGCTTGGACTGGGGATTATACTGCCTGGAAGGAAGGAGCTGGATGCTGATTCATTGTTGATGAAGTTGCAAGTGAGCTCGAGTCTGATGGACAAAATCAAGGAGACACAGTTTCAAGACGAGACACTTTGCAAACTTAGAGATCAAGTGTTGGCATGAATACTTGAGGGTTTCTCAATCGCCAGCGATGGAGCACTGAAGAATGGTATGAGGCTCTGCGTAGCATCTGGAAAACTGAGGAACGAGCTGATGAAGGAGGAACGAGCTGATGAAGGAAGCACACCAGTCGCAATATTTCATACATCCTGGAGCTAACAAGATGTATCGGGATACACGTACCATTGTTTGGTGGTTTGGAATGAAGAAAGACGTGGCCAGGTATGTTGCTAGATGTTTAATTTGTCAACAAGTGAAGGCTAGCAGACAGAGACCCGCAGGACTTCTACAGCCACTGGACATTCCAGAGTGGAAGTGGGAGCACATCACAATGGACTTCGTGTCAGGACTGCCTCGTTCCCAAGGAGGGAAGGACGCCATTTGGGTTATAGTGGACCGACTGACCAAGTCAGCTCACTTTATTCCCTTCAAAGTTGGTTTATCCACCGAGAAGTTGGTGGCACAATACATGCGACATATCTACCGGATTCATGGAGTACCGGTAAGCATTGTATCTGACCGAGACACTCGTTTTACCTCTCACTCTTGGAAAAGTTTGCATGACAGCCTGGGGACACAATTGAAGTTCAGCACTGCCTATCACTCCCAGACAGATGGACAATCAGAGAGGACAATCCAGACGCTTGAAGACATGCCGAGATTTTGCGTCTTGGTAGAGTTCTCTTACAACAACAGCTACAAAGCTAGCATTGGTATGACCCCATTTGAAGCTCTCTATGGACGTCGTTGCCGTACACCACTTGCATGGGATGACGTAGGAGAAAAAGTACTGCTGGGTCCAGAGATGGTGACTGACGCAGTAGAGAAGGTGAATGTAAGCTCAGGATTACCCAAGACAGACAGAAGCATTGGGTTGATAGTAGTCGTCGACCAGTGGAGTTTGAAGAAGGAGATACCATTTCTGTGAAGTTCTCCTACCAGAGGAACGATCAGTTTTGACGGAGCTGAGAAATTGAGGCCAGGTACATCAGGCCATTTGAAGTTTAAGACGAGTTGGTAAAGTAGCGTACCGGTTAGCTCTACCAGCTAATCTTGAGAGTGTGCACAACGTCTTCTACGTATCACAGCTCAGATGCTACATTCCGGATCCGAGTCACATTTTGGATAATTCAGAGCTGAAGATTGGACTCAACCTTTCAGTGCAGAGAAACCAATAGCAAGCGTAGTCAGAGGTGAAAAGAAGATCAGAAAATTTGAGCCATCACATAACTCCTATTTCTTATCTTTTCGTTCTAAACTTGACTGATGCGGCTAAGTTAGCCTAGTTTTGCAAGCTATTTCTTTATCAAGCTTGATCATGACAGTATGTTATTGGGTGCACCCACTAATATATTGTCTAATCAGGACCGGTGCATGATGGTCTGATCAACCTCGTGTACTTTAGTTCGCTTTTGTATTTTTCTGCATGGATGATATCATAAATAAAACTTGTCCCTAAACCGTCTCATCCATGACTGCCTTGAAAATTCTTATTGTTGGACCTGAGTTACGGGTGCAGTACTCGTACCAACTTGACCTGGTATAATTCCTACCCTACTCCTTAAATTTCGAGGACAAAATTCTCTAAGGCGGAAAGATTGTGAAATCCAGAATTTATTTAATTATTGATTTATAGTGTAAATTTTAGTTTATTAATAATAATATTATTATTATTACCATTATTATTATTATTATATAATATTATTACTATTGTGGGTTCGAAAATTATTTTCAAAATAATAATTTGGTTTTTGTTTGCGAGACCGAGCTTGGACCAGCTTCCCGAAACCCAATCCCGATCTGAACCCATTCTCTTTTATTTGAAATCCTGATTACTATTTATAAAAAAAAAAATATTTATTAACCTATTGGCCTGGTCACCCACGACCATGCCATTCATGCCCTATTCCAGAGCATCCACCTCAACCTACTTTTACTCCCCCTCACATATTCCCAGCATACTTCTTACCCACTCCCCCACTTCTTCACTTATAACACCACCACTCCCATCACTCACGAGCACAACCACTCCAGCACCTTTTCTCTCATCCCCAGCACTCTTATATTCTTCATTCTCTCACTTCTTAAGCAAAACCCACCACCACCAACTCTCTTTCCCACACACACTTTCCCTCTCAAGAAGCCATCCGGCCTCCTCCTTTCGGCGCCCAAGTCCGAGCTCCCGCGACCCCCGCTCCATGCCGACCCGATCCTCGGACCCGCGCCCCAGGCCGCATCCCCGGCCCCGATCCGCCCCTGGCCGACCCCTCCAGCCGGCGCACCCCCTTCCGAGGCCGATCCCGACGTCGGCGCAACCGTCGCCCGCCGTTCCCAGGCCGCCCGACCCCCTTGCGCACGCGTGACCGGTCCGTCCAGCTGTTGTCCAGAGTTCCCTGTCTCCGGCGAGCTTCTGTGCGTGACCCATTGTCCGATCCCGAGCTTCGGTTACGTTTACGCAGCCGTATCCCGGCGAGGCATGTCCCGAGTCCGAGGCAACCCTTCGGATTCCGTCGATTTAGGTAATTTCTGGATAATCACAGTAGTTCGTCCTTCCCAACGTGTCTGTGATGATAAATTGGTCCTCGAATTCTCTTCGGGAATTCGGTTTTCTGTTACGTTATGGTTTTCGGGAATTTCGGAACCATCCTTGACATTTTTGTTCCGTAGTTTTAGTTGCTGTTGATTTTGGGTTTTTCCCGAGAACTCTTCGGACAGAATTCTGATGGTTGGGATTATTTCGGGATTTCCGAACTTTCTTCGGAAACATCATGGATTTTATTTTGGACGTTTCTGTGGATTGGTTTTTGGATTTCGGAATTTCGGGATTTCTGATTTACTTTGGGTTTTCTGATTAGGCTTCGGGAATGATTTCGGTGATTATGTTTTCTATAAAAATGGGTTCTCCCTGGTTTGGGATATTTGTTGGAATTGTTGGCGCATTTTTCCAGTTTTGGGTTGTCCCGAATATAGAGGGAATGCTGCCCAAATTTTTATAAAAATTTATAATATAATTTTAAAATAGTTTTTTGGAAAAGAATATTATTTTGGATTTTTTGGACGACGACAGTATTGGTCAATGGGCCCTGGCTAAGTGCAAACGAAACCGGCTTCGTCCGGACGTTGAGGCATTAGCCTATATGACGATTGGACTAATATCTGAGACTCACTATTAAATTTATTTTAATTATTAGTTTTATTTATAATTAAATTGTAGGAGAGATTTCAGGACTAACTGTAGTGCCCCGTGCCGCTCAGTCAATCGGAGGAATCGAAACGCCGATGACGTTCGGCCTTAGCCTTGCAACGGCGGCTGGAAGACTTCGCTCGGTCGAGGCGACCACTCACTCAGGTGGGATAGTTTCGGTGAACTTGCCTCATCTTAGCCTTCACATAATAAATTGTGTGTTTTCAACTTGCACAATAGGCTTGATAATAAAAAGACGAATCCACATAGCTAAGGGAATAATCCCGACGGGTCGAAATGAGTTAGAACATAGAAAAAGGTCCAACGGTCGGCTTGGAGTTGGTGCACGACGTGCTTTGAAAATGACACTTGGTCCTTCGTCCCGTGGCTTGGGAGAAGAAAAGTTTGTCTTCGGTGCAAAAGCTAAGAGTTAGCCTAAGTCATAGGCGTCGCCCGCGTAAATGCTTGATATAGCATGCACGCTTCCGCTGCGCAAGGCTTGGCATAGCCTTTGCTCGTCCCTCGGGTTAAGTTGTAGGCTTGAGTAAGTTAGGCAAAGTTATGCCGGTCGACCTAAGTCATTCCAAGTGTTGTTCCGCTCATTCTGCGGTTGTCCAGTTAAGTAGTGTCACGACCCGCACCCTGATTAGGGGCACGAGAACGTGGGTACGTCCAGCCTACGCCGCAGTGTCGGCAGTAGAACGCTGTATAGGTCATCTATAACATCTAACATCTAACAATAAGATATATAAACCTGTCATCTCCGTACGGAGGTATAACATAACATCTCAACTCTATATCTCAAACACAAGTCTAGGAAAGATAGAACATGATACAGAATCAGATGAAAGGAAGAAACTGAATATAAATAGTTATCACACCACACAAGTAGATGTCCAACACAAATAAGTACAAGACCCAAATATTACTAAGTCACAACTAACAATCGGAACAATCCGATACAAAAAGAAAACTATAAATACTAGACTAGACTAGGCACCATCTACTGAGCTAGATGCTCATCAGGCTCCTGAAGGTCACCCTCATGTGTCCCATAGAAGGTAGGACAGTCACCATCATCATCTGTAATATTTTCAACAGGTCCAGTCAGGACAGGAATGAGCACAATACATCTCACGCAGTTCATATCATGTTGGAAAATATAAAGCATGCATAGAGTAAGATACATGGACTGTAAAGAATATATATAAAAATGAGAGAGATTTGATAACTGGAAATATCTATATATATGATAAGTAAGAACTGTAGGAAACCTGTAATTTAGAGCATGATATGGTTATATAAACGGGTTAGGACATATACAAGATTTCACAAGATTGTACAAGATGGAATTTTGATCACATAACCATTTCCTACTCACCCTCCCCAATCAATACACAAGGATCCAGTCAAGTTACGTTACCTTGCACAAGAGGTTTTTATCATGTTTGCTCACGTGATCATGAGAGTACAAGATTGTACAAGAGTATACATGAAAGCGGTGTACATAAATATAAGATGTTCATGAAAAGCACATGACAACTGTATTTGATGCACCCCGAGGGGGATAACATCGCATGACAAGATCCATATAGTACCAATCCGTAATAATAACATGACAGCATCATGTAAAGTAATCTAGAGCAAGAATATAAATCCTAACAAGTATGAAATGATCAGAGAATTTACTCGCCTGTCACCCTGTATGACTGATATGAATAGATGTCCGAACTGGTGTCACGGAGTCCTATTTAGAGTAAAATAGGTCACAACATATCCACAATGGTAAAAATAGAGTATACAATGCATACTACATGATTCTAGGTCAGTCTAGGCCAAAGTCAACTCTTGGTCAACTCTAACAGTCAAACTAGGTCAACTTAAGTCATACTAGGTCATAAGGAGTCATCTAAGTCAAACAAATTTTAAGCAAGTCAAGGTTAGTCAAATCTAGGTCAAACTTAGACTAACTAAGGTTTTGGTCAACATAGACTAGTCACAAGGTCATTAGGTTAAGGGTCAACCATTAACAATCTAAGTCAACTCTATAGGGCTAACCCAATTCATGACACAACTCCTAATTATCCCACTTAACCCCATACATATCTTAAATTACATAGGACTATCTCATAACCATATGGTCGAACTTAATCAACTAGTTAGGGTTTAGTCAAACTAGTTAAACTAGTCATTTTAGGTTAATCCTAGTCAATTCTAGGTTAATTAGGTCAAGCTTGACCTAAGGTTGACTTTGGTCAACTTTAGTCAAACAAGGTCAACTACCTAGGTCTAGTAGGCCTAATGGTCTATCCTAACTCATTGGCCATAGGCCATAGGCTAGTACATCTAGGGCACTAGTAGATACATATAGGTATCTATATATATATACAATAGATACATACACTATCTATACCATATATATATTCATAGGCCATATTATATATATACATATCTACAATATATATACAATATATATCCCACTATATATATACCATATATAACCAATATATTAAATACTACATATACACTCACTATATATAACATATATATATATATATATATATATATATATATATATATATATATATATATATATATATATATATATAAATATATATATATATATATATATATATATATATATATATATATATATAAAATATATATATATATATATATATATATATATATATATATATATATAGAGAGAGAGAGAGAGAGAGAGAGAGAGAGAGAGAGGGAGATGTGAGAGAGTGAGAGAGATAGAGAATGAACACACTACCAAAATTTATCGTTTTAGCGACGGCCACATCCGTCGCTAAACCGACGGTAATTACTATTAGCGACCGATAATCGACGGATTTTGGCCAAAAAAATCCGTCGGCAATCAGCTCGTCGCTAATAACGTTCCGTCGCTAAGTTGTCGTCACATGACGGAATAGCGACGGATTGTCGACATCACAATACGAAGCATTAGCGATGCATTTCCGACGGACTTTCGTCCATTTCAACTATTAAGTACTGAAATGTGTAGGCAATAGCGACGTAAATTTTCGTCGGTAACCCGTCGTAACAGCGTATCAGATCGTATCATGACGTCGCTAATCCGTCGGTATTCGTCGGTACCTAACGACGGATTGGCGACGGTGTTCTAACGGACTATCCGTCGATCAGGTTCTGGAAATGCTTGGCATTTCCAGCACCATGGTGACGGAAGAGTAGTCGCTAATCCGTCGCGACCGCGTCGCCACAGCGACAGATTGCTGACTGATTGTCCGTCGCCATGATTCTGAAAATGTCATACATTTCCAGAACCATGTCGACGGATTGTCCGTCGCTAAGCGGTCGCCAGATAGAGCGACTGCTTAGCGGCTGATTATCAGTCGCCCTGGCGACGGATAGTCCGTCGCTATTCCGTCGAAGTTTATACCACCAGAACCTTGCCGACGGATAATCCGTCGATCATCCGTCGCTACCTGGAAACAGTTTAAAAACTCCAGATAGCGACGGCTAATCCGTCAAAAACCCGTCGGCAACTGGGAACATCCGTCGCTAAACGGTCACTAGTCCGTCGCTAACTGAGTTTTTTGGGAAAAAAATTGCAGCACTTTCCCTGTTCACAAATATATGCATAAACCAAACCAATATATAATGCACACCAATTATCCAACAATCACACAGACCAAATATATAATGCACACCAATTATCCAAAAATCACATAGACCAAATATGCACATACGAATTTAATACACACCAATTATCCAAGAATCACAGACCAAACCAAATTAATAGAAAATAAATATCAATTATCCTAAAGAGTAACATAATATCCGGTGCTATAAGCCGATTATAGCACAATTAATTCAAAGCTCTCACAAATAATCCAAATTTTCTTAATACAACATTTTAAGAAGGAGGAGGTCGATTGTCCGTTCCCGTATTCAACCGACGAATATACTCCTCCACAAGGTACGGAGGCAAGGCGTCGTAGACACTGCTCGGAAGTCGTCGAAGCTGCTCTGCGGACATGAGATCCAGGAGTGCCGTCACAGCCGTAGACGGTAGCACAGGGGCATCAGGGGTTGAAAGAAAGATGGCCCACAGAAGATGGACCGACACCTGCAGTCGACGGACCAGTAGAAGACGGACGAGCACCATCAGCAGACGTACCGACAGCAGCAGACGGACCGACAGCAGCAGACGCAGGCGGAAAGTACATGGCAAATTGCTTCCGCAAGGACGACACCGCCTCGTACAGCTGCGTAAGCTGCGACCTAACATCATCGTCTATCCGGGCCACGGGAGAAGGCGGTGTCGGTGGAAATCTCTGCGTCGCCATATGCAATGGCCCTAAGGAGCCGACTCCGTACAGGAACCCTTTCTTAAAGCCACCGACGGTATCTACGAACAAGTCGTTCCGAGCGGCCAAAGAAGAGGGCGTCCGGAAGGGCGTCGTTTCACCGACATCCTCGGTGTCAGTTAACTGAGCATGACTAAGGGCCTCACGATACGCAACCTATCAAATGAATGTGTTTATATTACAAGATTTACCTAAGTTGTAATCTAAATCCTATGTTTCACAAAGTTAAGTGTGAATCCTAAGTTTACCTAAGTTATAGTCCGAATACTTTTAATTCTAACGTTAATCTCATAAACATAAGTACTTACATCAGTCTCCTTGGCCCTCTCGTCGACGAAGCTTCCGTCCTTCCGTTTTTTGTGCGTATGATGGAACACGTCGTACATGATGACCGATTCTGGCGCCCTTCCCTCCTTCACCGCCCGTTGGGCCTGCATACGAAATTTTCGTAGAAACTAATTAACTCCTTTAATTAATAATACCTAATTAGATAGTGAAATAAATTTACGGTTGCTCACCAGATCTGCAAGTGTCGCTGCGTGGGACCTTGATCCCCCCGTATGAATGCCCGCGGCAGATCGGTTCACCTTTGCCTTCTCCGATTTCTCCTTGTACGCAGGGGTATCCATCATGCCTAAGAGGTCCTTATAATACTCCTGCCGGATCCAATTCGGCCTCGTATATCCCATTTTTAGGTCATGAATCATATTCCGTATCTTCTTCGAGCATGCGCTTCTGTAGGTCCTGCGGATCCCCTCCTCGTAATGGGGGGGCCACCAGTACGTTATCTAACACAGTAAATCATTTATCACGTAATTTAAAAAATGGTTGATTAAAGAATCACATAGACTTAACCAAAAAATATAGATATATACCCTCAACTCGTCGAGCCAGACGTACTGCACGTTTGGGGGCACCGACGTAAAGTTAAGGTAGGGACCGTGGAAGTTAGCCCTGATAATTTCTCCAAGGGCCTTGCCAACATTAAACGAAAAAAACCTACAAAGAAGAAACGACTGGATTATTAACTTGAATAAATGAAAGAAATTTAATAAATTAACTTAAATTTACTTACGAGGTCCCCGCAGGCCATAGCTCTCGTCGGAACTCGCCTCTCGGCCTCTCTGGTGCCGTCGGAGGATCCGCAGGTCCGCGTATGTACACCCCAGTAACCGGATGGAACCGAGTATGGGAGTACTCCGTGGCCCACTGTGCAGTAACAGGGGCATCCCCTGGTAGATTCGCTGCTGGTGGTTCCGATAGCGGATCGGATCCGCTAGCAGATCCGGACTGATGCCTCGATGAAGTGGTCGATCGAGGGCGGGATGCGTCTGTGCCCGGGGTACTCTCCGGGTCGGGCTAGCTCGATGGGGTCACATCCCGGAAACTTTGAATGCGACCACGACCACCAGCACCAGTACGACCACGACCACGACCCGCACCACCACCACCACCACCACCACGACCAGCACCACGACCACGGCCAGCCATCATGACCTGTAAATAGAACACATAAACATAATTAACAATATGAAAGTGTAAATGGATATAAAAAACTAAACTAAAATATACATACCACCAGTAGGGAGACGAGTGCCGTCGTGACGAAAAAGACTAGGAGTGCCATCTGCAATAAGTAAATAATCGAATGAAAAAAAATATGAATTCACGTAATTGCTTTTATGAGGTCAAACTTAATTCACGTAATTGAAAGTGTTTTTACTATACAACAATATTTAACCTAGTCATCATCTTCATTCTCATCCTCAGCCTCGTCTTCATCATCATCCTCCTCATCCTCATCCTCATCCTTATCTTCATCGTCGATTTCATCTGTATCCTCATCCCCATCAAATTCTTCTTCTTCTTCTTCTTCTTCTTCTTCTTCTTCTTCTTCTTCTTCTTCTTCTGCCTCAAAATTTGGGACAAGACGCCTCTTTCTCCCCTGGTTGACAGCTAAGTCTTGTGTATCAACCTCTTCCTCCCCTCTATTTTTTTCAACAATATCTTCAACATCCATTGTATCTGAGTGTTGTCCCAAGTATTGGGACTTTTCAATCTGGTCCTCTTGGTATGCTGGATCTCCAACGTTGAATATATTTCTAGATTTAATCTTGCATACTGCCCACCAGTCACATCGATCTCTACGAGGCCTTGGGTAGCTTGTATAGTAGACTTGAACAGCCTGATTTGCTATCACAAATGTATCGGACCCTCTATACCTCCTGCGATGATTTATATCGACGAATCTAAATTGTTTATCGATTCTCCAACCGATATTTGGTGTCGTATCGAACCACTCACATTTGAACATCACAATATGCATATCATATGGGCCAGTATATTGTAAATCTACAATATCCCGAAGCACTCCATAATAGTCAAAGTCCGGCTCGTCGTCATAGACGGTGCCTCTTATGCAAACACCGGACTCCTTGGTATTGATGCCGTCATTGATAAATTTGACATTTATAGCATTCTGAGTTGACTTAAACTTGATGCCATTAACGACATAGCCTGGCCAAGTCTTTATTTGCTTCTTCGGTCCCAGTGCCATATAACGAACACTCTCATGAGTGAGTGTTATTTCAGGCAATAAAACCTGTAAACAAATATTTATAATTTAAATGTTTCAGATTATATATTAATAATCTCAATTATAATCACAGTTACTTACGTATTTGCGAAACCATGACGAAAATGTACAATCAACCTCTCTTTGAAGTCCCTCATCGGTAATATCGGGTCTCCTCATTTTGATTTCATCTCTAAATACACTATTAGAGAAAATAAGAATATATAAGTGTAGTCACTTACTTCATCAAATTCGAGATTATAACGAGTGCAAGTGTACTGACTTACTTCTCCAAATCTCTCACTTTTTGTATGTCACAGTTTAACAAGACATATCGGTGAGCGGCATCATACTCGTCGTCTGTCAACCACCGTCTTTTACTAGCCCTAACAGGCTTGCCCCTTACATTGAATCTTCCTCCATCCTCAACGTCCTCGTCATTCCTTTGAGGTCTATTTCGATTTGTTTTAACATGAGTATCGAAATAAATGGAGCAGAAGTTTGAAACCTCTTCGATAAGATATGCTTCGCATATCGAAGCCTCTATATGAGCTTTGTTGCCAACTTTTTTCTTTAGATGATGTAGGTATCTAGAGAGACAAATTATCTTGAGAATTAAGAAAGAATTTTAAAATAAATGGAAATTCAGCTTAAATTATATCGATATTTATGTACCTTTCAAATGGGTACATCCATCGATAATGAACAGATGCACCGACACAGGCTTCGTATGCTAGATGAATCGGTAGATGTTCCATGCTGTCGAAGAAGCCAGAAGGAAATATTTTCTCCAACTTGCAAATTGTTAAGATAATCTTCTCCTCAAGTTCAACCATGTGTTGCACAGTCAACTTAGTTGAACAAATATCCCTAAAAAATATTGATAGTTCGGCCAACGAAACCCATACAGCAGAAGGCAACAACTCTTTCAAAGCAATGGGCAGTAATCTTTCCATAAACACGTGGCAGTCATGACTCTTCATTCCCGTTAGCTTGCGTTCATTGAGGTCAACGCATCTAGACAAATTCGACACATAGCCGTCGGGAAATCTTAAAGTAGATACCTACTTGCAGATTATTAATCTATCTTCCTTGCTCAATGTGTATTGTGCTATCGGCTTACTTAATTGTCCAGCAGCTCCCCTTTGTATCAAGTTCAGATAAGGACGCTTGCATATCTCGACAATGTCTTATCTTGCTTTTGGATTGTCCTTCGTCTTTCCTTTAATGTCCATGACGGTATTGAAGACATTATCGAACACATTCTTTTCGATATGCATAACATCAAGATTATGCCTTATAAGATTATCTTTCCAATAAGGCAAGTCCCAGAAGATACTCCGTTTGGTCCAGTTATGGGTTTGTCCGAACCCATCGACACGATTGTTCGATGGATCTTCCATTACAGTAGAAAAATCCTTTACATCTTCCCAAATATCGTATCCCGACAATCTGGCAGGTGGATGAGAAAATTCTTGTTTTCCAGCTCTGAATGCGTCATTGTTCTTTCTCCAAGGATGACTCGCGGGCAGAAATTGACGATGACAATCAAAGAAAGAAGTTTTTTCTCCATGCTTAAGGCGGAACGCCTTACTATTTTGCATGCATATCGGACAAGACAGGGTGCCGTGAGTACTCCATCCCGACAGCATACCGTATGCGGGAAAATTATTGATTGTCCACATCAGTGAAGCTCTCATCTGAAAGTTCTGTTTCCTGGAAAGATCATACGTCGTGACGCCGATCTCCCACAGCTGTTTTAGCTCATCCACCAACGGCTGTAAATATATATCGATATTCTTCGTCGGATTTTTGGGACCCGGTATGATAGCTGTCAAGAACATATAAGGAGTCTTCATACACATCCATGGTGGCAGATTGTAAGGGGTCAGAATGACCGGCCAGCAGGAGTATTGAGATCCCGACTGCCCGAAAGGGGCGAATCCATCAGAACATAGCCCCATGCGTACATTCTGGGCTCTGCAGAAAAATATGGATGGCAAAAATCGAAATATTTCTACGCCTCTCCATCCGAAGGATGTGACAATTCTACATCGTCCTTTGTGCGTTCTTCGTTGTGCCACGTCATGTGTTCTGCTGTATTCTGAGACATATACATCCTCTGCAAGCGCTTCGTGATCGACAAGTAATGCATATACTTGTAAGGACGTCGTTTTCTAGTTGACTTTCCTTTTCTCCTGACTTTCTTGTAACGATCCGCATTACAGAAGCGGCAACTTTCTACATCCTTGTTCTTCTTGTAGTACAACATGCATCCGTTGTGACAACAATCTATCTTGTCGTACCCCAGTCCAGTTATCGGACCATCATCTTCGACTTGTAAAAGTTTTTTGGAAGCTCTTTTGATTCCTTCGGTAACACCTCCTTCATTAGTTGTGTAATCCGATCATAGCAAGTTTGTGGCAAGTTAAAATCGGACTTTATGTTCAACAACCATATCGTCACTGACAGTACGGAATGTGGATCACAACCAGGATATAAAGAAGTTTCAGCATCCTGAAACATATCATAGAACTCCTTCGCCTCGGGATTAGGATCCTCCGGATCAAAATTAGGCCCTGCCGCATCGTACACCATATCTCGTGCAAGGTTCTGCACGTCTCCATAATCAACGGAGCATTCATCGTCATCGACGACAAAATCCGCTGCAGCATTATCATCAAAAGCATAAGTAGCAGCATTCGCAACCTGTCTTTCGGCATATAGTTCACCTTGCGATGACCATAGACCGTAATCACGTACGAAACCCTTACGGGTCAAATGATCTCTTGCACTCACCACATCTTCGTAACGTCTATTACGACAATTACGACATGGACACTTGATTTTGTTACCATCCATAAACTGAGCTTTGCTCATGGCATACTTAAGAAACACTTCCACGCCTGCCTGAAAATCGTCACTCACACCTATTCTGCTCTCGTGTTGTCGTTTGTACATCCATGTACGATCAACAAAATAACGATCCATCACAGATTAGATGTAAAAATCTGTATAGTAAGACAAACTAAACAGAATTAATATATAATCATGTAACTGGTGGATCCGCTAGTATTCTAGCTCGAGAAGAGAAAAATATAAATACAGTTGTTACTAATAGTTCGATACCGATAGTGCTATACCGATACCGATACCGATAGTGCGATACCGATACCGATACTGATAGTTCGATACCGATAGTTCGATACCGATAGTGCGATACCGATACCGATAGTGCGATACCGATACCGATACCGATACCGATAGTTCGATACCGATAGCATGGTTTAAAGTATCGGCCGATACCGATCCGATACGACCGATACCGATACGGTTTGGCATGTTCTGATCCGATACCGACCGATACCAAATATTGACCGATACCGACTATGGGGGTCTTTGTTCCGGTCAATTCGGCAAAACCAATCGGTAAGGGTGACTACTATTTCATATAATTTCAAAACTACTAAGAAATAACGCTGAAATACTTAAAATTATGCCTAAATGTATAAAATATATGTTTTTAAATATAAATAATTTATTAATAATTATTTGTTTTCCGATACCAAAGTCCGATACTCCGATACGATACCGCCGATACTACCGATATCGCCGATACCAATACTCATAGGAATAGTCCGAAACTGATTCCGATACCGATTGTGAACCTTGATCGATAGTGCGATACCGATACCGATACCGATAGTGCGATACCGATACCAAACTGAGTCAATCTATCTATTTCTAAATTGCAAGAGTCCACTTCTAGGATATGGGAGCTATATCCTAAATATCTAGTCTAAAATTAACTTGGTTAGGATACTAGAGTGTCCTTATTATCTAGCAAGCACTACCTTAGTCTAGTCACACTAGCATTAATTACCTATAATTCCTACCATGTCTACAATCACACATTACACCCCAAGCCGTCCTGCATGCTAATTATAATAAGTACATATATATGTATATCACAGTTAGATGTATAGACCATGAACCCAAACACTGACTTATGAACTCGCACTGTCCTTGACATAGTGAACATATACACCATGAACTCAAACTCCATATTCACATTTACTAATCCAAACACCACCAAACTAATGAATAACACCCAATATGGATAACACATTATTTAGCCAATATATAAACTCAGATGAATTTGATAAGCAAAGTCCTCCGCCGCCCCCGACCAAAGCCCGCCGCCCCAAGCCCGCCGCCCAGCCCCCGACGCCCCCGTCCCAAGCCCGCCGCCCCAAGCCCGCCGCCCCAAGCCCGTCGCCAAGCCCCCGACGCCCCCACCCCAAGCCCGCCGCCCATCCCCCGACGCCCCCGCCCCAAGCCCGTCGTCCAGCCCCCGACGCCCCCGCCCCAAGCCCGCCGCCCAGCCCCCGACGCCCCCGCCCCAAGCCAGCCGCCTAGCCCCCGACGCCCCCGCCCCAAGCCCGCCGCCCAGGCCCCGACGCCCCCGCCCCAAGCCAGCCGCCCAGCCCCCGATGCCCCCGCCCCAAGCCAGCCGCCCAGGCCCCGACGCCCCCGTCCCAAGCCAGCCGCCCAGCCCCCGACGCCCCCACCCCAAGCTCGAATGTCCCCAAGCCCGCCGCCCCCGCTGTCCCTACGTCGACACAGCGACACAGAGAGAGAGAGAGAGGGGATTACCTTCGGGAGAGAGAGAGAGGAGAGGACGTCGTCACCGTTCACCGAAGCCGCACGAGAGAGAGAAAGAGACAGAGAGAGAGAGAGAGAGAGAGAGAGAAGAGAGATTGAATTTGGGGGGAATGCCAAAAGTTCCCCCCGTCTTTTCATTTAAGTCTGGAACGTAAATTTAGCGACGGAATAGCGACTGCTAATAATCCGTCACCAGGTAGTCGCTATTATTGATTATTCGACTGAATATCCGTCGCTACGTAGTCGAAGATATGTCCCGCCAATTCTCTACACAATTCCCGCCAAATAATCGACTACGTAGCGACGACCGGAGATCCGTCGCTATAACACCGACACTCTAGCGACGGATGTACGAATTTTCCTCCCCCTAAAATTAAAATAAAAATGGCAAAGGCGTATAGTCGGTAATCAGTCGCTGAGCGGCCACGAAACCGTCGCTAATACCGACGGAATAATTCCGTCGCTAAAAAGCCGTCGCTAAATGAGCGTATTTTGGTAGTGACAAAGGAGAGAAGGATGTGAGTGTGTGGGGTGTGTGTGGGTGTGAACATGTGTGTGTGAGGGGGACATGGGAAGGGGTAGTAGTGTGTGTGTGTGTGTAACAGTGAGAGGGGGGGTGTGTTCTTAGATTTTTGAGAAAGGGGGTACACAAACACACACACACATTACATATATATATATACACCTATATACATCCATACATATATACATACATACCCACATACATACATACACACACATATACATATATACTTATATATACAGTATATATACACACAATTATACATATATATTTACATAAAAATTATTTTGAAATTCGTTTTAAAAACTGGAAAGAACAGTAATACTGTTCATTACTGAACCTAAGGGGGTAAACCCAATACCCGACCCAAATCGAGCTAAGGCTCGAAACCCAAGGTTGGTAATTGTTACCCCAAGGGTCCCCTAGCTTCTAGGGTGCCTGAGACTCAATCCCGACACGACACAACGTGTCAATCTCAATAAAACCCCAATCGGGTAAAACTGGACACAGTGCAGAGCACTGTGTCGTGCACCAGTTTACGACCTTCGTGGACACACCACGAGACACGACACGTCTCGTGGTCATGCACACGTGTAGCCCACATATAGGGCTACACGATAGACACACTGTTACGTGTCAACATCGTGTCTACACGTGATACGACACGCGTATCAGTGTCACAAAACGTGAGTTACAGACCACGTCGTGCACGCGATCGAGTGTCTCGTGCTCGTGACACAGGACACGACACATCTCGTGCTCGTGTCCTAGTGTTCGCCCAGTGATGGGCTACACATGTGTTACCCTGACACGACACCACGACGTGTCCACGAGGGACACGAGGCTCGTATCAGAGCCGATTTCTCGGCTGAACACGCGTGTGTGTGGCCAGTGCGGCCCTATTTCCGTGTCCGATACAAAACGACACCTCGTGAAACTTTGGGGGCATGTTCGCAGATATTGCCCCCGTGTCCATGCCAATTTTGGCGTGTCCACGTGCTCTGTACAGTGAGTACGAGACACGTGTGAGCAGGGCACTGCTCGTGTGCATCGTACAGTGAGTTCGTGTCCATTTTGGACACGGACACGACTCGGATTTGTGCTCAGTAAGTTAGGGTTAGGGTTAGCAAGGTTAGGGCTACATGAAAATGCAATTTGTTCTACATTTTACAGAAGTCAAAACCTTTGGGGCAATTCATCAAACATGGTTTTATAACCTAGGATACGTGTCCGATACGGACACCAAACCAAACCTACTTCCTACCAAACTTGACCCACAGTTAGGGTATACCTATATGCATGCAATTACGAAGAGAAAACACAATATTAACTAGGTTTATGGGTATTTTCCTATTGAATGAAAACTCAAGATTTCAATGGAAAGGGGGGTGTGTCCACTTCACTTGTTGGTGTCCACAGCTATGTGTCCAGCTTGCTAGCCTCCCTTAGCACCCTCTAGGTTGTAGGAACCCAATGCAAAAGACTAGGATGACTTTGGATCTATTTTGAGGAAGATATGAAGGTTTAAGGAAATAGAAATTTTCTAGTTTTTAAAACATGTAAATTTGTATGGAATTATATACGAAGGGGGCATGCTAGGGGGTGCCCATGGCTGGTCATGGCAAGGGGGGGTGTCCTCTAGGTTGCTTCCAAGTGAAGGGAAGGACTTTCATGCCAAAGTATTGATCTTTTGAGGGTTTTGTGGAAAAAATATCTAATAAAGTGCATTCTAGGATATTTCCAACCTTTAACTAAAAGTAAAAATCTATCCCCTTAGCATTCTAGATTAGTAACTAATCTCTAGATTAGGCTAAACTAGGTTAGGAGCTAACATGACACTAATCAACTAATTAAATAATAATAATCATATAAATCCAATAATTCTAATAATTTCCTTGTAAATTACCAAAATACCCCTTATGCTAAAAAGCCCTAACTTGATGTTCTAAACCTATGGCTAGGCTCATATGATCATGGTTAGTCTCTAGGTTAAGTAATCTCTAAGGTTGCACTAGCAAAACATTAAAATCACAAGTCGTGGTTTTAAATAGTTTTAAAATAACTAAAAATCACCAAAAATCATAATATGGTTTAAATATCATTATAAAATAATTATAATTACAAAATTTCAAAATTACCCTCATTTTAGAAACTGGGTGCTACAAGTAGTCCCACGATCTCAAGGCCCGTCGACTTGGGCAGGAGTGTCACGCGGAGCACGATTGGCCTAAGACACGATGCACGGAATGAGTGTTTAAGGCAAGGACTATAAGTGATTCAAAGTGAGTCTTGAGAAAGGGATATCAAATAGACATTCATGAGTTGAACCAATGATAGGGTAACAAGGAAGGAAATGCTCGCGACTGTGGGTCGTCGAGGGGTCTCAAGGATAGAAGTCTTGGTTTTGGTAGAGGAATGACTGTGTGAGATGTCAGTTTGTGTCGAGTCTTGCATGGTCATTTGACAACTTGTCGACAAGGGTGATGAACCCTCGAGCGGTAACCCTGGGCCATGGGGCCGACTCGGCCTAGGAGGGAACAGGGTATAGACGAGCTGGGAGTACGCTCCCGCTCAGGTTAGTCGGGGACTTTCAGCGGGGATCGCTACCTTGCGCTGAAAGGATCTCGAATAACAAAACTATACGTCAAGGTATAGCTTATGATGCTAGTGGCCAAGTTCATATAGATATCGGCAAATAGCGGCTAACCACGTGTATGCCTTTGGATTAAGTTGAGTTGAAGGTGTGTACAGTTAGAACGCAAATTTTGGGCCTAAGATTGGGTTTCAACATAGGCGTCGTGCTTCGACACGAGATGTGGCTTCAAGTCTTAAGTTGTCGGTATATAAGTTCCTTAAGTTGGTTCAGTTGTTTGAGTTTAAGTCGGGAAACCGCCGCAAGGCAAAGTTGGTTGAGTGAAACTAACATTCACAAGTCTTGATTGGGTCAGTTGGTGATCAAAGTAGCAAGGGCCGCTAGGCGGCAAGGGCCGCGAGGCGGCGATATGGTTAAGTCTCACTGAATTACGAGGCACGGCCTCAGCAAGGGTTTGTAGCACGGTCACACGAAAAATGGAGCTTAATCGCGTAGTTGCGTCTCTGATTTTAAGTCGTAAGGCAAACACAACTCGATAGG
The DNA here is from genome assembly GCA_029216955.1 of Iris pallida. Taxonomy (NCBI): domain Eukaryota; kingdom Viridiplantae; phylum Streptophyta; class Magnoliopsida; order Asparagales; family Iridaceae; genus Iris; species Iris pallida. The sequence continues at coordinate 4,765,774 of JANAVB010025798.1, forward strand.
TTAACGTTGTTTGCACGAGAAGGGTCTTGAGGCAAGGTATTGAGTTAACATTCGTTGCAAGCACGAGATGGTCTAAAGACACAAAATTAGCAAGGCGTCGGTCATAAAACTGATCCTAAGGCAAGACTAGAAAGACAATTGATAAGAAGGGAGACAATTGATAAGAAGGGACTATGTTGCACAAAGTAAAATAACGTGTCGGGTTTGTATGGGCGGGCGAGGAGCTCATTCCACCAGTACAGTTGAGTACTGATACCCACATAGTTTATATGTGTAGGCACAGGTAGAAGCTCGTGGCGTGGAGCTCGCTTGGATGCGTCGAGGCATGAAGTTTTCTTGGCGATTCAAAACGTGCGGCCACATGGAATAAAGACTTATACGGGATATAATGTATGGACGTCGCCTTTCGAAGCTTCCGGTGGCTCAAGCAAATATACTTTGAGAGATAAGAGAGAGCTGAGTGATTATAATGTGAGATGAGTGGATTTGAGTGATTGTAATCTTGGCATTGCGCCCCATTGTAACCTTGTTCCAATATCAATAAAAGAGCTTCTTTGAATAACTTGTGTTTTATTCTAAATTTTCGATGCATGTTCAATGTCTCTGCATGGGACTTCTGTGCGACGACCCCGTCGCAGCCGCTGAAATCGGCCGTTATGGAACCCGCCTTGCACGAGCGCAATCTAGGCTCGTGCGGCATCACGCCTTAGCGAGGACGATCGCTCCTACGGGAGCGGGGCATGACATAATGGTATCAGAGTACGGCTTTACATCCTTGGACTATCGATTGAATTATTTAACTCCGTTGTTTTCGCAAACTCTGAAATGTTGCTTCCGTAAGCTGATATCGTTGGTGCGCTCTCTCTCAAATGTCCTACGGGATATCCATACAATAAGTCTAACTATGTTGCAAAACGTAGGAGAACATTTTTTGAATAGAAACAAAAAGATGGTTCGCGTAAGTGCGATTGGCTAAGTCGGACTGGACATATACACCAAATTTGCGTCGACCTTAGAAAAGTCGAGTGCGGGAATTGAATTGTGTCAGACTAGAATGAGTTGAACTCGATTGAGTAAGTGGGATGACTATTGATAGGGGTGCTATCGAGCGACGATAACGTCGATGCGATATAGATGAGCGTGCTTGGAGTTTAAGGAATGGTTCGAACAAAAATTATGAAGTAGTCGATTTTGATTCGAATGATAGTTGAGGATTTGATAAATGACTTCATTCCTGAGTGATATATACGATAGTCTCAGGAATGTTGATCGATCGATTGAGGATTCGGGGTGTCGGTGAGTCTATCAGCAAGCATCGCGTGTGTGCAAAGCCATAGATTGAGTATTGTTAAAGAAGTAATAGTCTTGAGTTTTGACGAGTCGATTCAAACAACCTGAAAAATGGACGCGTACGGGACGTGCACGGGATTGAGGGTTGTGCGGAGCTGAAGCGTGAAAACGATTGAGTATGTGAAATCGAATCGAGTAAAAAGTTAGAATGTACGAATGGATGACTTGATCGAAAAAATAGATATGGATCGTATACAAAAAGTTAGCACGACAGGTAGACAGCGTGCATGAAAAGTTTGATTCGAATGTTTGAAAATGACTTTAAGGATTGGATTGAATGTTGCTCGATGATTGAGTTAACAAAAGGACGATACGATTGAGGAAATGCATTGGCTGATGACTTAAGATAGACGAATGAACAATACGTGAAATTGGTTTGAGGAAATTAATGTCGTGAATGGTTCGAGGGATAATGATCGAACTTGAATTTGAATGTCGAGAAGATTATCCAGTCGGACGATAGCATCATTCGCACAACTCGGAACTTGTTGCAAAGGAAGATCGTCAGGTTACGCATGTCATCGATAGTATTGAGGCGTATCAAAGATCGATATGCGATAACTCAGGGGCACTCTGAATCGGTGAATGACGATCGTGCAAGTGTTATTGTTCGGATGGATGCGATACTTAGGATTTTGATCGAGATAAATGTTGGATGAAAATGATCGTGTCTTGATGGTTACGTTGATAGCCACAACGTCGACGATCTTGTCTTGCGCGAGCGCAACTCCAGCCTCGCACATGCGTTGCGTCGGATTTGGGGCGATTGTTCCGCATGAGCACTGACATGGTGATTCATGTCGCGGGAATGATCGAACTCAGAAAATCAGAATGCGGCAACATTGATTGTCTCGACTTGTCGGTTTGACACGAAGGTGAATTCGAGGATGTTTGGACTTACGACTGATGAATAAAAAAACTTGAGGATTGAGTAGGTCCAATCCGCGCATCGAGAATGAACTAGTCTAGACGCAAAATAAGAGTTACGTTCCGATGAGGCTGATTATCCCACGGGAGCGTGCATGGTGATTCATGTCCACCATGGAAAATCTGACTCACGTGAGATCGGGACACAACATATTGTTAAGCTAGACGACCTCATGATCGATTTTGTGAATTGGAATAGATGACTTAGGAAATATGGAATATGGAATTTTGGTTAGCAATGAATTGCGTCATAGCGTGCTCGAATTGAGAAAGATTGATAGGCGATCTGTGTCGAACGTGTTCAAAGAGATAGACTATGCGAAATGGCTTGTTGAATGAGTGAGATTGATATGTTAAGGAATTGGTTGAAAGGTAAGTTGTCATAGGATGGCTTTGCTGAATGACTCGGACCCCGTGCGACGAAATATTGGGATGTGCGTAGGAGATCGATGCTCGATGTTTAGAAATTGGAGTGATGCGAACTTGGGCAGAAAATCCCGTACTATCAACTTGGTTTGACCTTAGGATGGGGTCAGTATTGATATCATTGTTTGGGAACTATGATTCCAATACTGACGAAAAGACATATCCTAGCAGTTAGGCAGACTTCCGGTACGGAGCGATAGGAATGGTGAAGGCACCACTCATGAGGCTCGGTTGACATGCATGTATATCAAGGACGCATGAATGCGTGCACGATCCGACTCGAGTGGTGATGGCGGGATTTGCTATCACGAGGCTTGGTTGAAATGCATGTATTTTGGGAACGCCTAAGATATGTGCACGATCCATACTAAGTGATACGTTGAATTCAAGTAAGATTTGAGGAACGAGAAAGTATCGAGGATTTTGAGATCGTAAGTTTTGAAGAAAGGATTGAAGATAGCACGAGCGTGGCTCGGATTTGAGTAAGGCATAGGAGAATTGTGTGCGAGAGTTCTTGAATGTTGAGTAAAGTGATAAATCGATAAGTGTACTCAGTTAGTTTCGAGGACGAGACTTTTTCTGAGTGGTGTATGATGTAGTGCCCCGTCCCGCTCAGTCAATCGGAGGAATCGAAACGCCGACGGCGTTTGGCCTTAGCCTTGCAACGGCTGCTGGAAGACTTCGTTCGGTCGAGGCGACCGCTCGCTCAGGTGGGGTAGCTTCGGTGAACTTGCCTCATCTTAGCCTTCACATAATAAATCGTGTGTTTTCAACTTGCACAATAGGCTTGATAATAAAAGAGACGAATCCACCTAGCTAAGGGAATAATCCCGACGGATCGAAATGAGTTAGAACATAAAAAAAGGTCCAACGGTCGGCTTAGAGTTGGTGCACGACGTGCTTTGAAAATGACACTCGGTCCTTCGTCTCGTGGCTTGGGAGAAGGAAAGTTGGTCTTCGGTGCAAAAGCTAAGAGTTAGCCTAAGTCATAGGCGTCGCCCGCGTAAATGCTTGATAAAGCATGCACGCTTCCACTGCGCAAGGCTTGGCATAGCCTTTGCTCGTCCCTCGGGTTAAGTTGTAGGCTTGAGTAAGTTAGGCAAAGTTATGTCGGTCGACCTAAGTCATTCCAAGTGCTGTCCCGCTCATTCTGCGGTTGTCCAGTTAAGTAGTCCCACGATCTCAAGGTCCGTCGACTTGGACAGGAGTGTCACGCAGAGCACGATTGGCCTAAGACATGATGTACGGACTGAGTATTTAAGGCAAGGACTATAAGTGATTCAAAGTGAGTCTTGAGAAAGGGATATCAAATAGGCATTCATGAGTTGAACCAATGATAGGGTAACAAGGAAGGAAATGCTCGCGATCGTGGGTCGTCGAGGGGTCTCAAGGATAGAAGTCTTAGCTTTGGTAGAGGAATGACTGTGTGAGACGTCAGTTTGTGTCGAGTCTTGCATGGTCATTTGACAACTTGTCGACAAGGGCGATGAACCCTCGAGCGGTAACCCTGGGCCATGGGGCCGACTCAGCCTAGGAAGGAACAGGGTATAGTCGAGCTGGGAGTACGCTCTCGCTCAGGTTTGTCGGGGACTTTCAGCGGGGATTGCTACCTTTCGCTGAAAGGATCTCGAATAACAAAACTATACGTCAAGGTATAGCTTGTGATGCTAGTGGCCAAGTTCATATAGATGTCGGCAAATAGCGGCTAACCGCGTGTATGCCTTTGGATTAAGTTGAGCTGAAGGTATGTACAGTTAGAACACAAAGTTTGGGCCTAAGATTGGGTTTCAACATAGACGTCGTGCTTCGGCACGAGATGTGGCGTCAAGTCTTGAGTTGTCGGTATATAAGTTCCTTAAGTTGGTTCAGTTGTTTGAGTTTAAGTCGGGAAACCGCCGCAAGGCAAAGTTGGTTGAGTGACACTAACAATCAAAAGTCTTGATTGGGTCAGTTGGTGATCAAAGTAGCAAGGTCCGCTAGGCGGCAAGGGCCGCGAGGCGATGATATGGTTAAGTCTCACTGAATTGCGAGGCACGGCCTCAGTAAGGGTTTGTAGCACGGTCACACGAAAAATGGAGCTTAATCGCGTAGTTGTGTCTCTGATTTTAAGCCGTAAGGCAAACACGACTCGATAGGTTAACGTTGTTGGCACGAGAAGGGTCTTGAGGCAAGGTATTGAGTTAACATTCGTTGCAAGCACGAGATGGTCTAAAGACACAAAATCAGTAAGACGTCGGTCATAAAACTGATCCTAAGGCAAGACTAGAAAGACAATTGATAAGAAGGGACTATGTTGCACAAAGTAAAATAACGTGTCGGATTTGTATGGGTAGGCGAGGAGCTCATTCCACCAGTACAGTTGAGTACTGATACCCACATAGTTTACATGTGCAGGCACATATAGAAGCTCGTGACGTAGAGCTCGCTTGGATGCGTCGAGGCATGGAGTTTCCTTGGCGATTCGAAGCGTGCGGCCACATGGAGTAAAGACTTATACGGGACATAATGTATGGACGTCGCCTTCCGAAGCTTCCGCTGGCTCAATCAAATGTACTTTGAGCGATAAGAGAGAGCTGAGTGATTGTAATGTGAGATGAGTGGATTTGAGTGATTGTAATCTTGGCCTTGCGCCCCATTGTAACCTTGTTCCAATATCAATAAAAGAGCTTCTTTGAATAACTTGTGTTTTATTCTAAATTTCCGATGCATGTTCAATGTCTCTGTATGGGACTTCTGTGCGACGACCCCGTCGCAGCCGCTGAAATCGGCCGTTATGGAACCCGCCTTGCACGAGCGCAATCTAGGCTCGTACGACATCACGCCTTAGCGAGGACGATCGCTCATACGGGAGCGGGGCATGACACTAACCCAGATCTATTTCTTATTTAAATTCAATAATTTGTAAGGGCATAAGCCCAACTTTTCTATTTTCTTTCTCTGTGGCCTGTAATTATTGTAGCATAGTTTTTCTTTTATTTTCTGTTTAGCTGATTTTTAGCGTAAACGTGTAAAACTAAAATAAATATTATTTTGATATAGAAAAATTAATGAGGTTTTTCTCACATTAAATTTTACAAGTTTGTAATATTTAAACAAAGATCATGTTTTCTCATTAAATAAGAAATTTAGTTTTATATGTATAATTACGAAAAATACAAAGTTTTAACCAATTAAATTGGTAACTACGAGTTTTCCAAAATAAAAAGTTAAATTGATCTTTCCCTCGTAATTAATTACAACGCATCCGATAATCGAGATTTGTTGTGATAGCGTAATCCAAGATTAAAATCTGATTAAGACCTGCTACTAGAGATTGCAACTAGCACACCTAGCTTGGTTTCACAATGGTTCTAAGTTAAGTTATCCAACTGTAGGGTCTCGGAGACGAACCTAGTATCTTTCCGGAACCAACACCGTTTCCAGTCGTAAACAAAGGCAAGTACATTTTTGTGTTAGTTTACAATTAGTTAATAATCGTTTTATTGTAAGTTTAAACCACGATGCAACACGGAACTCTCCCTGAGAGCACTGACTGATTGAATGTTGGGTACTGGGGGAGTAGTGTAATGAGTATGACAACATCCAAAGTAATAATTTAGAATTGTATTAGCTTATCCCTCATACACACGGGGATAAACCATATCATTCACTGTACAACCCAAGCCGGTCATATTCATTGTCTATTCACATCACAATGTTTCAACTGCTGGAGAACTGTTTATTTCAAATTGTTTAAAAGTGCATAACTCTATTATTATTTTAATTGTTAGATTATCATGAATTGTACTTTGCTCCCTCCTGACTGGAGATAACATTTTTAGGAAATTTTGAGGATGCTGAGCTGTTATACAACAGTTGTTATGACCTGGTTCTGTACCCTGTGGTGTTGCCAGAGTCCCCTTTGGAGGACGCAGGACCTGAGGCCGATGAGCCGAACGCTTAGCTAGATTTTCTGTTTCCAGATTGGTTGTTTTAGAATTTTGATAATTTGAATTCAGCATTTTATTTCAGTCTTTCTATTCCGGTTGTACTTTTCAAATGTTGAATAAAGTTTTAAATTTCCGAATATTGAGTTGTGACAAATATTTAGATGTTGTTGTGATTACCTGCAATAGTGGATACAGCTTACTGCCGCCGTCTCAACAACGGTGCAGGCTGGGCATGATCCGGTTCGACCCAATTATTTGGGATCGGGTCGTGACAAGGGAAAGTCAAATTTTAAAAATAATATTTTATTTATTATGGAGAAAGATATAATTACCATTTAGTCCTTGATTTTTTTCAAATCATAATTAATAACTACTTTATTGAAGGGTAGTTGGGTAATTTATTTCACAATCCTCTCATCTCTCTCCATTTTCCTCCCACTTTTGGGAGAAAATTTTTTGAGTGAGACCCACAAGAATTTTTCTCCCACATTCTCTCCCTCAATTCCTCTCCCTCTTCCCAAACACCACTACTTTTAATTTTTCTCTCAGAATCTCCCCCCCCCCCCCCCCCCCCCCCCCCCCCCCCCCTACCTAAGAGTTTGCCAGTTAAATTTGGTGTGATCTCTCTATCATGCTATCATTACCAAGCACCGAGTGGATTGAGATGATTAAATGCAAGCACTATGAGCAGCATGCCAGCATGCATATCTTGGTGTAATGAATATCTCAATATTTCTTTCATACGATATTGCATTATGTTGTCTATTCCTTCCTTTTTTTTTTCTATAACTAATTGCAGTATCGAGTAATTAACAGTTGCAAAAGTTGTGCATTTGAGTCATGATCCTTTCAACTTGGTCCAGACCTCAAAGCTTAATTAATTAGATGTGTATTTGCTTATTTTTCCACTGCAGTATCAACCTTCTCTCTCTATATATCAGACTTGGCATTTGAGTTGATAGAGGTACTTATGAGCCCTGGTTCTCCTGATCACACGCAGTACTGGAGATCTTTGCGTCACTCGAATATCATTTGAATGTTCATAAATTTTCGATTTATAAATCCGTGATCAATCAGATTATCGGAAGTAGTTTACGACTGCTTCATGAATAATTTACAATGTGAGACGATTCTTGAAAGAAAAATAATAATAAACCTAGTTAACAATGTATACATGTTACAATATGTTGACAGATTAACTTTCAACTTCTAAATGATAGTTTACAACATTACTTCTTGTCAGACTCCAATGTGTGACAGCAGCATTGTTAGAAATTTCCCTGACTTAACCTTTTGCATTTATCTTTCATGAACCTTGAGTATAGTCTCGACATAATTACTTATTAAAAATGCAATTGTTGAGATATATAACTTATTCAAATTCAGTCGATCCATTGTCGTTCTTCTTCTTCTAAGCTGCACAACAGAGTTATATTCACTTATGTCCAGTCAGTTTAATCAGACTGATCATTTAGGCCTGGTTTTGTATTTGCTTCTGTAGCCGCCGCCTTCTTTTCGTTACAAGTTGTCCAAAAATAAATATTTTTTAAAAAAGAAAAAAGAAGAAGAAATAAGTGACGTTAAAGCAGCCCAAATAAGCTACAGCAAAGGCGTACAGAAAAAATCCTAGAGTAACTCATGAGTTACTAATGTTTTAAAACTCCTAAATGAAAATCGTCGGATTAAATGCATTTCATTTTTTGATTTTTTTTAAGGATATAAACAGAAAAAATAAGTCTATGTGTTGTAACTATATTATAAGTTCTTATTTTGAATTCCTATTTGAGTTTCTGTACCGCAATTCAAAAATCCTAGAGTAACTCATGAATTGATAATTTTTAAAACTCGCAAATAAAAAATAGTTGGATTAAATGCAATTCCACAGTTGCGGATGCTCTACTGTTCGGTGATGCGGAGCTAAATACATGACACCTCAATGGTGAGTATGATTGATGATTATGGTGGCTAACTTTCAATTTATCAATGCGAGAATAAAATATAAAAGTTATTATATATCTAGTCCTATGTATCATTTCTTGTAAATGATAACAGGCATGCTCGATGGATGAGGAAAATTATAGGGACAGACCTACTTGTTGTAGGTAGGGAACTTCTTTTTAAACTCAATCTCAATATTTAGGTGCCTAAAAAGTCGAGAATATAAATAATAAATTCATGAATTTAGTACGAGACCAATCTAATAAATCAAGAATACAATAGATAAAACCTTTTATAAAGTTTGGACCGATTCTAGAAATGGAGGCCTCTATGTAAATTTTAAACCAATCCTAAAATATGGCTCTTACATAAATTTTGAACCGATCCTCAAAACTGAGACCCCCATATAAATTTTGGACCGATCCTAAAAATGCGGGCTTTCATATATTTTAGGGCCCTAGGCCCATGCCTAGGCTTGGAGCCGACTGTGGGAGTGGAAAGACAGCGATGGTGCTAGGGTTAGGATTTTTTTTACCGTAAAAACTAATACGAGGTATCAAGTTGCTAAGGTATTTAATTGCTAATATTTAGAATATCTAGTTGCAAAAATGTGAAAGTTCATAGTAGGACTAAGCTTCTATCTTGGACTGAGAATTGAGATAAATATAAATGTATAAGGAATTTAGTTAGGTTTGAAAACTTCTATGTTTGGGTTCATTTTTGAAAATGCCCAAATTTGTTATTCAATTTTGGGTTTCAATCTTGGTCTAAAATCTAAACAAAATACGAGTTATAAAATTAATGCATTTTGACAAGTACGAAATGTATAACTGCATTTTTTGCAAGTATGAAATGTATAACTACATATGTTTTAACAGTGTATGACTGCATTTTGCTATTAAAAATTTATTGCCTAGGGTTTTTATTATGTTCTTACAAGTCCATCTTTAGGCCCAACTTGAGACGTGCTCCACCCGAATAAACCGAATTGATTATATTAGTTCGGTTTCATTTGGTTATGGTTCATTTTGGTATGGATTTGTTATATATTTATTGTACCATGTCGATTCATGAGATGAAGAACATAAATTAAATTGCGAAAGCTTACCTGAATCCATTGTGTGAAACCCAGTATTTCGTAGATTAATTAAATAGAACTTTTGTATTATTAATAAAACGTTTTCAAATTATTATTATTATTACTATTATTATAATTATTAATTATTTGTGGGTGAAAAGAATTTTGAAAATTATAATCAACTTGGATTTTTGGATGATGGACCGAGTCTGAGACTCTTAGCATTTATTTTAAATTATTTTATTTAATATTTAGGCTATTTAATATAGTTATTTATTTACTGCACTTTATTTAGAAATTAAATCATTTTTCTCTTATTTGATGTAAAAATAATTGTACAGGGCATAAGCCCACTCTAGGATGTTTAGCTGTGCCCTTGTATTGTGTAGCGTAGATTTTTATTTTATTTTCTGGGTGGATGTGATCTTGGGTGATTTTTGATTAGACGTTTAAATCGTAGTTAGAGCGTAATTTTATAATTAATTGAGAATTAATTAAATGGATGAAAAATTAGAAAAATAACTAGTTCATGATTTATCATTAAAAGAAAACTATGTTTTTATAAATATATTACGAAAACACAAAGTTTTCCAAAGTTAAATTGATTCTTGTGTTATTTCCAAATAATCCAATTAACCGGCTTAATCAAACGCACGTAGTTGCGACGTAAACGTTAGCTGTAAATTAAATAACTAAAATCGGACTAGGACGCAAGTAGAGATTGCAACTAGTATAGCTATGTTGGTTAGCCTGACAGTTGGGTCTATCTCTCGAATGTAGGAATTCGAGGACAACCCTAAAATCGTCACATCTCGGAATCTTCTTCCCCTCCAGTCACTTAACATTGAGGCAAGTATAGTTTATGTAAATTTACAGTTATTTATTTAATCGTTTTAATGCATGTCTAAACCACGATTCAAACACGAGAATCACACTGGGTACTGTACTGTAACTATCGGGGACTGGGGAATAGCGTAATGATTATGACCATACTGTAACAAAACCCCTTATCCATTACTGTAACAAACCCAAGCCGGTCATATGTCATTACCTGTTCAAAACACTGATTTCTACTGTAACAAACCTGTTTTAAATTTGTTTAGAACTGCATGATTCAATTTTTTAATTAACTGTTTAAATTAGCATGGATTATACTTTGCTCCCTCCTGACTGGAGATAACATTTTAGGGGATGATGCTGAGCTGTGTTACAACAGCTATTACGATCCTGAGTTGTACCCTGTCGTGCTGCCAGAGTCCCCGCAGGAGGACGATAGGACTGAGGCTGATAGATAGATTTCATTTTCTGCATTTTTGATTTCATTTTCAAATTCTGTATTTCCCTTCAGAACTTTTCATTGTATTAAATTCAGTTTAAATAAAGTTTATTTCCGAAGCTAATGTTGTGACAAATATAGTGTTGTTGTATGGTTGCCTGCTACTGAACAGCTTACTGCCCCCGTCTCAACAACGGTGCAGGCTGGACATGATCTGACTAGACCCAAATAGTTGGGATCGGGTCGTGACATGTTTTCAGTGGTGGCCCATGCAGGTCGCAACAACAACAACTTAGGAAAACCTACCTAGAAACAATTAAGAACACTAGAACATTAATTTGTCACGACATAGGACCGATTTATATAAATAAATATTTTTGTTTGATTATAGACTGGTAGGATACCTTGCTTATGTATGTACCCTAAACCTTCCAGATCATGACCAAGGGAACGACCACCCCTGCTGGTGATGCGGTGCCATCTCCCGATCGCACCCCATCCTTGCAATTGACCGACCGGCCCCATGAATCACCAGCACCTGGCGCCGCTTCTGGAACTGCAGATCAAGCGGCGAACCCTACCTCTTCTCGGGCTGAGGTACAGGTCACTGCTGTCACGCCCCGAGTCGACAAACCGTTCGTCCCCGGTGTTACTTTGCCGATTCGATCGTCCTCGCTAAGGCGTGATGCCGCACGAGCCTGGAGTTGCGCTCGTGCAAGGCAAGATGACAAGTTCTCAAATGGTTATCGTTAAATTTTGATATTAATACGCCAAGTCGAAACTTCACAATTCACATCAGAATATAAGACGCAGTATAGGAAGATAGAAATGCTTTTCATTCATAGCTTGCAATGAAGTGCAAGTCGTAATTTACATTGGATGCCGTTGCGGCTACATTGATTGAAAACAGAAAGAAGATACATTCGACAAGTTGCCTGAACTAACGCTTGCCGTCCCATACATTCGCCCCTTTATACATAAGCCGTCGATTTGAATTGGCTTCAAAATACTTCAGTATAGGAAGAGCTTCAAAACGTCTCTCCGGACTTCAGCTCCAGTTTAGTTGGACGCGCCCGTCGCACCTGGGGAAATTGGGGGAATGGGATTAGCACACTTGCTAAGTGGACGAGACGAACCCACTCGTCTAAACCGACTCTGATTGTTAGGGTAGGCATGCTTTAGAGTTGTCTTTCTATTAGAACTAAATGAATTCAGTTCATATTCGATAGCCATCTTTGCGTAATAAGCATACAGTAAAACATAGCAGTATATCATATTTCTTACCACGGCCGTGCTCGTCCCTGCATGAAAAACAGAGATAATATTTACCCTGCATAAGACAATAGGTGAGCATGCTACTATCTTATATGCGGTCATTGATGTTACACATCACTTGGGACTATCTCAACGGCATTTCGGCCCGCTCAGTCTAGGTTGCAAGCCTGACTGACGGTCCCGCAATGCATCAGTGCCGAAGCACGATTATTCATTCCCCCTAGGTCGAGTCGATTTCGATGCCCCGGATATCGATTCGAGGAAAATATCAACTTGTGCACAAGCTGTCCATGACCATGCCAATGCGTGAACAGTTTATATATGCAACCAGTTTTGTATAGCGCGGACAGTATAGAACGACATTATCATTTCTCCCAACTCATGCAACGTTTCATTTTCCCCAAGCCGTACTCCGATTTAGCGTCCCGTAGGCACCAAATTGTCCGAGGCATCATAACCCACGATCGATGTTTCATAATATTTTGCAGCACGTAAAATAGTCTATCTTTTTACTAGAACCTTAAACTTTCTGGTTTATGTGATAGACTTGTATTTTCAGAGTAAATTTCTCTAAGTCGATACGTTTTCCCGAGTTCTTGGACTTAGTGGATTGGCATGCAATTAACTTGGCATCGTTCGATTTGAATGAATTCGAAGCAAGGAATAAGTTTGCGGGACAGAGTAGAAAAGAAGGGGCCGAATCACCCACCGATCACTTTGCTTTGTGCAGGTCGTCGAAGCGCTACGCAACGTCAATCCTTAGTTACGCGAGCTCCTGCAATGCATCAACACTTTGTTAGATTTCCTTCTTTTCCCCTTGCATCGAAATTTGTAATTGCATCCTTGAAAACGACGCGAAAGCACTTCAATCAAGCCAAGCGGCAAAGCTCCAAGAAAACCATACAGCGGTCCGGTCCCGTCGAAGGGACTCTTATAGAGAGCTCGCGCGCCGAGACGCAGCCCGCTGTATCTAGGACTTGTTCCAACAGAAGTCGTTCCATTAGTTGGATCGATTCTCGTATCTTCCGTCCAAATCGAATTGAATCGATGCCGCAAGGCGTTAACGTTTACCAAGCTTAGCGATCGAGTCAGATGGCCATCTAAGTTCCCGGTCGATCTGACTCGGCGCTAGCATATTATGAAGTTTCGTCGCCTATCGAAAGCGGGGCGCTACATAATATACCACCAAGAAAAAGTTTCGTCCCGAAACTTAAGAACAAGGGTCGGACCTTAATTTAGACGAACAACGCAGGGTACTTCTCCTTCATCTCCGCCTCCATCTCCCATGTCGACTCCTCGACTGTATGGTTCCGCCAAAGCACGCGGACCAAGGACATCGACCGATTTCGCAGCACCTTTTCCTTGCGGTCCAAAATTTGAATAGGCTCCTCCGCGTAAGACAAGTCAGTACGCAGCTCCAACTGATCGAAGCTAACCACATGACTTGGATCGTGCACGTATTTTCGAAGTTGTGAAACGTGGAAAACATAGTGCACATCGGCTAAGGCAGGAGGTAGCGCGATCCGATAAGCAACCGTCGCAACTCGCTCAATGATCTCGAAGGGGCCTACAAATCTCGGGCTCAATTTGCCTTTAACGCCGAACCGCATCACTCCGCGCATGGGCGTTACTTTCAGAAACACATGGTCCCCGGCCAAGAACTCTAGCGGTCGTCGACGAAGATCTGCGTAGCTCTTTTGTCGACTTTGTGCAATGCGGAGTCTATCTCGAATCAAGCGGACCTTTTCGACGGCCTGCTCCACCAGTTCCGGTCCCAGCACTTGTCGCTCTCCGACGTCATCCCAGCATATCGGCGAACGGCACTTTCTCCCATAGAGTGCTTCGTATGGAGCCATCTGAATACTCGACTGATAACTGTTGTTATACGCAAACTCCGCAAGCGGCAAATGCGTATCCCAACTAGTCTTTAGGTCGATCGCACACAGACGCAGCATGTCTTCTAGGATCTGGTTGACTCTCTCCGTCTGGCCGTCTGTTTGGGGATGGTACGCCGAACTAAAGTTCAGTTTGGTCCCCATCGCCGCTTGGAGGCTCGTCCAGAAACGCGATAGGAATCGTCCGTCTCTGTCCGAAATTATTGAGGCCGGTACCCCGTGCAGTCGAACAATCTCATCGACGTAGATTTGCGCTAACCGATCGACGCTCCATCCTACTTTAATTGCGATGAAGTGAGCCGACTTGGTCAATCTATCAACAATGACCCAAATCGCGTCATTCCCCCGCGGCGTCTTCGGAAATCCCACAATGAAATCCATCGAGATATTGTCCTACTTCTACTCGGGAATGGGGATGTTCTGCAGCTCTCCGCCGGGCCTCTGGTGTTCCGCCTTCACCTGCTGACACTCCATGCATTGCGATACGAACGTAGCCACGTCTTTCTTCATGCCGTGCCACCAAAAGTTTGTGCGCAAGTCCTTGTACATCTTGGTGCTCCCAGGATGTAACGAGTACTTCGCATAATGCGCCTCCGTCAGAATTTCTTTTCTGAGTTCGGCAGTTTCAGGAATGCAGAGCCTTCCCTTTAGTCGCATCGTCCCGTCTCCGTCTTCCGCAAAGTCAGTCGCCTTTTCCGTTGAAATCAGCTTGCGCATCTTCTTCAGGAATGAGTCGTCCTCCTGTGCGGTCTTTATCTTGCTAAGCAGGCTCGATCCTAACTTCAGTTGAGCTAGGTGTAGGTGTCGATACTCAATTCCGAGTTCGATACCCATCGCTTCAAGGTCTCGCTTTATCTCCTTGTTTATGGCCAGTGTTCCCATAAACATTCTGCTGAGTGCGTCGGCCACCACGTTTCCCTTGCCCGGTGTGTACTCGATCGTTAGCTCGTAATCTTTTATGAGTTCGAGCCATCGTCGCTGTCGTAGGTTGAGTTCCCGTTGCGTGAACAAGTACTTCAGGCTTTTATGATCTGTGTAGATTCTGCATGCTACACCGTAGAGATAGTGCCGCCATAACTTCAATGCAAAGACGATCGCCGCCAATTCTAAGTCGTGCGTCGGGTAATTTTTCTCGTGCTGCTTCAACTGCCGTAAAGCGTAGGAGATGACTTTGTCTCTCTGCATGAGTACGCACCCGAGGCCAGTTCCTGACGCGTCGCTGAATATCTGAAAGCCTTCGGGACCGTCTGGAAGTGCAAGGATTGGAGCTGAGACGAGCCGTTGCTTCAACTCTTGAAAGCTGGATTCACAGTCGTCGCTCCATTCGAATACTACTCCCTTCTGGGTGAGGCGAGTCAGAGGCGACGCTAGTTTTGAGAAGCTTCGCACGAATCTACGATAGTAGCCCGCTAAGCCCAGGAAGCTCCGAATGTCGCTAGCCGAGGCAGGTCGTTTCCAATCCACCACCGCATCAATCTTCTTTGGGTCCACCGCGACACCTTTGGCAGAGATTACGTGCCCAAGGAATGTCACGCTACTCATCCAGAACTCGCACTTACTCTGCTTGGCGTACAATTTATTTTCACGCAGAATCTGCAGTACCGTCTTCAAATGTTCTGCGTGCTCTTCCCGATTCTTTGAGTAGACAAGGATATCGTCGATGAATACGACTACAAATTTATCTATTTGAGGTCGGAAGACTCGGTTCATCAGATCCATGAAAGCGGCAGGGGCATTCGTCAAACCGAACGGCATGACAAGGAATTCGTAATGACCATATCGAGTGCGGAAGGCAGACTTCGATATGTCGTCGGACTTGATCTTCAACTGATGATAGCCTGAACGAAGATCGATTTTTGAAAATATCGCCGCGCCTTGCAGTTGGTCAAACAAGTCGTCGATTCGCGGCAAAGGATACTTGTTCCGCACGGTCGCCTTGTTGAGTTCCCGATAGTCGATGCATAGCCGCAACGACCCATCTTTCTTCTTCACGAACAGTACGGGAGCTCCCCACGGAGAGACGCTAGGGCGAATAAATCCGCGGTCTAGCAACTCTTGTAATTGCACCTTCAGCTCCTTCAGTTCTGCTGGAGCCATTCGGTAAGGCGCCTTTGATATCGGCCGCGTATCCGGAAAGGTATCGATGCTGAATTCAATTTCTCGATCCGGCGGCATCCCGGGCATCTCGTCAGGAAAGACGTCAGGAAAATCTGCCACAACATCAGTCTGCATTGTATTTGTATTATCCGTCCGCGTGTCTCGAACTGATGCCAAGTATCCCGCACAGCCGGAACGCAGCATACGCCTTGCCGAGATTGCCGACACCATCATCGCCGTCTTCGAGGCCGTACCGCACGAATATGAGAACTCTGTCTCGCCAGGAAGGCGAAACACCACTCTCTTCTCCGCGCACTCGATCGTTGCACGACAAGCGCCCAACCAATCCATGCCCAGGATTATGTCGTAGTCTTTGATGTCTAGCACGACGGCATCCAAGGATAGATATCTTTCCCCGACGCAAATGTGGCCATCCCTAAAATAAAGTTTACAGGCATATCGACTCCCGACGGAGTGCTAACGCTAATATTTATATCTAGTGATTGCATGGTTATTTTATTTTCTTTCGCAAAATCAGCAGATATAAAGCTATGCGTCGCACCCGAATCGAATAGGACTCGTACAGGTATACTTTTGTAGAGTAATATACCTGTTACAACAGTATCGGACGCGTGCGCCTCGTCCCGAGTTAAGGCATAAACTCGGCCTTGAGCTCCGTGGCGTTGGTTCTGCTGGTTGACGGGCACCGCATTTGTGCCTTGCAATATCGGCGCTTTATGCGGGTTCGGGACGTTCCTCGGTGGGTTGTGTTGATTCGAACCTTTGTACGGACAATATGTAACTATATGGCCTACCTCGCCACATTTATAGCAAGATCTCGTGACGCAGTCGACGGTTTGGTGCCCACGCCTACCGCACCTGGTGCAGTGCTGACTGCCATGGCCTCGATCATCGAACCTGTTCGGACGCTTTGTTATTCCCGATCCCCCGGCGCCGGCGTCGTTAGGACGCTTGTTGAAGTTGTTACGAATGCCTCTACTCGACATACGGCCAAAGACGCGCTCACTGTTAAGAGCGGCATTATAGGATTCGCGGTATGTTCGGCACCTCTGATTCATGACGTCCCTTCGCAGTTCGTCATTCAGGCCTTGTTGGAAGCGTTCACACCATGCGTCCTTGTTGGGCAGGAAGGCGCCGGCAAACTTTGCCAACTTTGAGAAGCTCGAATCATAATCGTCGACAGACATATTTCCCTGTCGCAGCATCATGAACTCGTCTTCTTTTTGTTGACGGACGGCGCGAGGAACGTACTGTTCGAGGAAGGCTTCCTTGAACATTTTCCAGGAAATCGTGGCGTCTGTATCTGCTTCATAGATTTCCTGCTTTTTAGCGGCCCACCAGTCATACGCCCTCAGTTGTAACTGTAACGCCGCACAAGTTACCCGCTGGGACCCTTCGATGCTAAGCAGATTAAACAGGTCCTCCATCTCCGCGAGCCATCCCACGATCACATCAGGCTCCGCTCGGCCGTTGAACTTCGGTGGATTCATCTTGCGGAACTCCTTTGCCTTGAACAAGGAAGAAGAATCTATCATTTGCGGTTGAGTCTCTTCTTCCTCGTTTTCTTCTTGGTTGCCTTGGTTTCCCTCGGGCCCTTCGTCCGTCGTCTTCGTGTTGCCCGCCATTCTGCTGACTATCTGAGTCAGGGCATTCATCTGTCTTTGTTGCGCTTCGAATTGGGCTTTGAATTGTGTCTGAAGCTGCTGCTGCTGCAGCTCCATCAACTGTAGCATCTTTTGCATAGTCGTCTCGCTAGGCTCGGTGCTTTTTGTGCTCGACGTACTATCTACAGTTTGGGTTGGGGCGGGATTGTTCCTTTTCTTAGTCATTCCTACAAAACAGAGTAAACCCGTTAGTATTTTTCAAAAATATCTACGGGCTTACCTGTATGGAACTCTTATTTCACGCAACATGCCGACAAGCATTCAATCGAGCCATCACAACGGACATTCCAATAATGAAACATCTTTCGAAAATCCGAGGAAACATAACTGTGCTCTGATACCAATTGTTTACGCCCCGAGTCGACAAACCGTTCGTCCCCGGTGTTACTTTGCCGATTCGATCGTCCTCGCTAAGGCGTGATGCCGCACGAGCCTGGAGTTGCGCTCGTGCAAGGCAAGATGACAAGTTCTCAAATGGTTATCGTTAAATTTTGATATTAATACGCCAAGTCGAAACTTCACAATTCACATCAGAATATAAGACGCAATATAGGAAGATAGAAATGCTTTTCATTCATAGCTTGCAATGAAGTGCAAGTCGTAATTTACATTGGATGCCGTTGCGGCTACATTGATTGAAAACAGAAAGAAGATATATTCGACAAGTTGCCTGAACTAACGCTTGCCGTCCCATACATTCGCCCCTTTATACATAAGCCGTCGATTTGAATTGGCTTCAAAATACTTCAGTATAGGAAGAGCTTCAAAACGCCTCTCCGGACTTCAGCTCCAGTTTAGTTGGGCGCGCCCGTCGCACCTGGGGAAATTGGGGGAATGGGATTAGCACACTTGCTAAGTGGACGAGACGAACCCACTCGTCTAAACCGACTCTGATTGTTAGGGTAGGCATGCTTTAGAGTTGTCTTTCTATTAGAACTAAATGAATTCAGTTCATATTCGATAGCCATCTTTGCGTAATAAGCATACAGTAAAACATAGCAGTTTATCATATTTCTTACCACGGCCGTGCTCGTCCCTGCATGAAAAACAGAGATAATATTTACCCTGCATAAGACAATAGGTGAGCATGCTACTATCTTATATGCGGTCATTGATGTTACACATCACTTGGGACTATCTCAACGGCATTTCGGCCCGCTCAGTCTAGGTTGCAAGCCTGACTGACGGTCCCGCAATGCATCAGTGCCGAAGCACGATTATTCATTCCCCCTAGGTCGAGTCGATTCCGATGCCCCGGATATCGATTCGAGGAAAATATCAACTTGTGCACAAGCTGTCCATGACCATGCCAATACGTGAACAGTTTATATATGCAACCAGTTTTGTATAGCGCGGACAGTATAGAACGACATTATCATTTCTCCCAACTCATGCAACGTTTCATTTTCTCCAAGCCGTACTCCGATTTAGCGTCCCGTAGGCACCAAATTGTCCGAGGCATCATAACCCACGATCGACGTTTCATAATATTTTGCAGCACGTAAAATAGTCTATCTTTTTACTAGAACCTTAAACTTTCTGGTTTATGTGATAGACTTGTATTTTCAGAGTAAATTTCTCTAAGTCGATACGTTTTCCCGAGTTCTTGGACTTAGTGGATTGGCATGCAATTAACTTGGCATCGTTCGATTTGAATGAATTCGAAGCAAGGAATAAGTTTGCGGGACAGAGTAGAAAAGAAGGGGCCGAATCACCCACCGATCACTTTGCTTTGTGCAGGTCGTCGAAGCGCTACGCAACGTCAATCCTTAGTTACGCGAGCTCCTGCAATGCATCAACACTTTGTTAGATTTCCTTCTTTTCCCCTTGCATCGAAATTTGTAATTGCATCCTTGAAAACGACGCGAAAGCACTTCAATCAAGCCAAGCGGCAAAGCTCCAAGAAAACCATACAGCGGTCCGGTCCCGTCGAAGGGACTCTTATAGAGAGCTCGCGCGCCGAGACGGCCCGCTGCATCTAGGACTTGTTCCAACAGAAGTCGTTCCATTAGTTGGATCGATTCTCGTATCTTCCGTCCAAATCGAATTGAATCGATGCCGCAAGGCGTTAACGTTTACCAAGCTTAGCGATCGAGTCAGATGGCCATCTAAGTTCCCGGCCGATCTGACTCGGCGCTAGCATATTATGAAGTTCCGTCGCCTATCGAAAGCGGGGCGCTACAACTGCAGCGGTAGCTGCTCAAGCTGTGGCCTCAGTGCCCGATAACTCCTCCGACCTCGCAAGCCTGTTGCGAGGCGTACTTGAAGGTCAGAAAGCTCAAGCTGACGCTCAGAAGGCTCAAGCAGAAGCCCATCGCGAACAGAACGCGATCATGAAGGAAGGCATGGAGAATGCCCATAAGCTGGCCATGGCTGCTTTCGAGAGCACTCAATTAGAATCAAGACCGGCTAAGGTAAGCATAATTCTAGAGTTAGTTTATGCAACTTTAAGAGCCATTTAATCTGATGGGAGATATAATGATGTTTGAAGGTCGGTGACATAGAGACTTTTAAGAAGCAAAACCCTCGACCTTTCAAAGGAACCGAGGGTATCGTCTACGCCGATGAATGGCTAGATCATATGGAGCGTCTCTTGAGCGTCGCTCGACTTCCAGAGGACCTCAAGGCTGAAGCTGTAGGACTCCAACTACAGGACGTGGCGAGCATCTGGTATCGGAATGAACCCTGACTCTAGGACAAGCAGCTCGACTGGGACACTTTCAAGAAGCTGTTCCGAAGGAAGTTCTTCCCGACATCGGAGATGCGGGACATGGAGAGACAATTTCAAGACCTGAAGCAGGGAAGCATGACGGTCAGCGAGTACGCGGCAGAGTTCGGCCGACTAAGCCGCTTTGCCAAGAACCTAGTAGCTGACCCGAAGGATCGTGCCGAGCGATTCAGGTATGGTTTACGAGAAGAGATTCGTACCCATGTGATCGCAGGTGGCGCGAAGACTTATGAGCGGAACCTGACCCGAGCCCAAGATGTAGAGAAGAGCCAGCCTTCTCGATCCAAGAGGGAGTACCCTGGGAATAGCAACTACCAGGGTAATCAGAAGAAGCCCCATGTCAGCAATAACAACAACAACAGGCCCTCGCATCAGCAGCATCATCATCAGGCGAGGAACAATGACCGGGCACACCAGAAGCAGATCCCTATCTGCGACTATTGCAAGAGGCCGGGCCACCAGTCGGATATCTGCAGGAAGATGCTAGGTCACTGCCTAGTCTGTGGGTCTGCCACCCACCAAGTGAAGGACTGTCCCAAGTCAGGCCACCGGCCCGGAACCAACCAGCAGAAAGCTCCCCTACCTACTCAGCAGCAACAGTTTGGACAACATCAACAGAAGACCGGGCGAGCTTATGTCCTAGCAGCTGACGAGCAGGAGCCAGAGCAGGAACCAATCGCAGATGTTATCACAGGTTCCATTTTCGTGTTTTCACATCCTGCTCTCGCACTATTTGATTCGGGTGCATCACATAGTTTCATTTCATCTAAGTTTATATCTGCACACCACATAGATTCGGGACTTAGCAAAGTGATTAGTAGGGTTATGACCGGTGGTGGACCTATACCCATCACTGAGGCTTGTAATTGTCCCATAACCATATCTGGCCATCAGTTTTCAACACCTTTACTAGTGATGCCCCTGCCCAACTATGATGTAGTCCTAGGGATGGACTGGTTAAGTGAGCAGCATGCGCTGATTGATTGTCACCGAGGTTGTGTAATCTTCAGCCCACCAGGAGAACCGGAGTTTGAAATCTCTCGGGCTCCGGAAGATATGAAGAGTATCACCTACTCCTCCATCACCGAAGAACCCGGGCCTCCTCACCCTATCATTGCGGAATTTATGGATGTCTTTCCAGATAATCTTCCAGGATTGCCGCCGGATCGAGGTGTGGAATTCACCATCGATCTAGTACCCGGCTCTTCCCCTATTTCTCGGGGATGCTACAGAGTCAACCATAAGGAGGCTAAGGAGATGAAAGATCAGATCGACGAGCTGAAGTCGCAAGGATTCATCAGAGACGGAGCTTCACCCTGGGGAGCACCAGTATTGTTCGTGCCCAAGAAGGATGGAACTGTGAGGATGTGCATAGACTACCGGGCGCTGAACAACATCACCATCAAGAACAAGTACCCCCTGCCCCGGATCGACGACCGGTTTGATCAACTGAGCGGAGCCAAGGTATTTTCTAAGATTGATCTCAGATCAGGCTACCATCAAATCAAGGTCAGGAAGGAAGATATTCCCAAGACGGCGTTCAACACCAAGTATGGACAGTTGGAATTCTTGGTCATGCCGTTTGGACTGACAAATGCTCCTGCGGTATTCATGAACCTTATGAACAAGGTTTTCCATGAATATCTGGACCAGTTCGTCGTTGTCTTTATCGACGACATACTGATCTACTCGAAGACGGAGGAAGAGCATGAAGAGCACTTGAGGAAAGTGCTGAGTACCTTGAGGAAGGAGAAGCTCTATGGTAAGCTATCAAAATGTGAATTCTTTTTAGACAAGGTGGAATTTTTGGGCCATGTTGTCACAGGAAAAGGAATTTCAGTGGATCCAAAGAAGATAGCTGCTATCGAGAAGTGGACTGCACCAAGCTCGGTTGCAGAAATCCGGAGCTTTTTGGGACTGGCTGGCTACTACCGGAAGTTCGTGAAGGATTTCTCCAAGATTGCGGAGCCAATGACGAAGCTTACCAGGAAGAATGAAGAGTTCATTTGGTCTGAAGCGTGCCAGTCAGCTTTTGAGGAACTGAAGAAGAGGCTCACTACTGTACCGATACTTGCGCTACCCGCAGGTACCGGAGGATTCTCAATCTATAGTGATGCTTCCGGAAAAGGACTGGGCTGCGTTCTTCAACAACACGGGAAAGTGATTGCCTATGCATCTAGACAATTGCGGACTCATGAGAAGAACTACCCCACACATGATCTGGAGCTTGCAGCGGTGATTTTTGCCTTGAAGCTTTGGAAGCATTACCTGTACGAAGAGCGAGTGGAAATATTTACAGACCACAAAAGTCTAAAATATGTTTTCACTCAGAAGGAGCTGAACATGAGACAAAGACGATGGCTGGAGCTAATGAAGGACTTTGATATCAACCTGCAGTACCACCCGGGTAAGGCTAATGTTGTTGCAGATGCACTTAGTCGATACCCAATGGCGATGTTCTTGACCAAGGAGCGCCATTTGCTGGAGGACATGGAGAAGCTTGGATTGGAAATTGTACTGCCCGAGGAAGAAATGAAGAAGCTTGGAAGAGAAGTCATCGTACCAGGAGCTGAATCAACTTTGATGCAGTTGCAAGTGCGTTCGAGTCTTATGGACAAGATCAAGGAGACACAATTTCAAGACGAGACGCTTTGCAAACTCAGAGACCAAGTGCTGGCGGGAACACTGGAAGGATTATCAATCGTCAGCGACGGAGCATTAAAGAATGGTACGAGGCTGTGCGTACCTACTGGCGAACTGAGGAACGAGCTGATGCAAGAAGCGCACCAGTCGCAGTACTCTATACACCCTGGAGCCAACAAGATGTACCGGGATATGCAAACTATAGTATGGTGGTACGGAATGAAGAAGGACGTATCCAGGTATGTGGCAAGATGTTTAATTTGTCAGCAAGTTAAAGCTAGCAGGCAGAGACCAGCAGGATTATTGCAGCCGCTCGACATCCCGGAGTGGAAATGGGAGCACATCACGATGGATTTTGTATCGGGACTGCCTCGATCCCAAGGAGGGAAGGATGCCATCTGGGTTATAGTGGACCGACTGACAAAGTCAGCTCACTTTATTCCCTTCAAGGTTGGTTTATCCACCGAGAAGTTGGCAGCACTGTACATGCGGCACATCTACCGGATTCATGGAGTTCTGGTAAGTATTGTATCTGACAGAGATACCAGATTTACCTCACATTTTTGGAAGAGTTTGCATGACAGTTTGGGGACCCAACTGAAGTTCAGTAACGCCTACCACCCTCAGACTGACGGGCAATCGGAGAGAACTATCCAGACGCTGGAAGATATGCTGAGATCTTGCGTCCTGGAATTTGGAGGGTCTTGGGAAGACCACTTGCACTTGGTAGAATTTTCTTACAACAACAGCTACCAAGCTAGCATCGGGATGACACCGTTCGAGGCACTCTATGGACGTCGTTGCCGTACCCCTCTTGCCTGGGACGACGTCGGAGAACTAGTGATGCTTGGACCCGAGATGGTGACCGAAGCAGCAGAGAAAGTGAGAATGATTAGAGACAAGCTTCGGATAGCACAAGACAGACAGAAGCATTGGGCCGATTGCAGCAGACGGCCCTTGGAGTTTGAAGAAGGCGACAGTGTATTTGTGAAGATCTCGCCTACCAGAGGAACAATTCGCTTCGGCAGAGCAGGAAAATTGAGCCCCAGGTATATTGGTCCATTTGAGATAGTTAACAGGATTGGAGAAGTGGCTTATCGGGTAGCTCTACCCCCAAGTCTCGAAGGCGTCCACAACGTCTTCCACGTCTCGCAGCTGAGACGCTACATCCCAGATCCGAGCCATATCCTAGATCATTCAGAGCTGGAGATTGGACCAAGCCTCACAGTGCCGAAGAAACCAGTGGCAATTTTGGACCAAGGCGAAAAGAGGACCAGGAACACCGTGACGCCAATAGTCAGAGTAATGTGGCATCACAACTCACCAGACGAGTCGACCTGGGAGCGAGAAGACCAGATGCGGGAGCAGTACCCGTACCTGTTTGAGACTTGAGGTAATCCCTAACCTTACTTTAATTTCGAGGACGAAATTTTCTAAGGAGGGAAGATTGTGAAACCCAGTATTTCGTAGATTAATTAAATAGAACTTTTGTATTATTAATAAAACGTTTTCAAATTATTATTATTATTACTATTATTATAATTATTAATTATTTGTGGGTGAAAAGAATTTTGAAAATTATAATCAACTTGGATTTTTGGATGATGGACCGAGTCTGAGACTCTTAGCATTTATTTTAAATTATTTTATTTAATATTTAGGCTATTTAATATAGTTATTTATTTACTGCACTTTATTTAGAAATTAAATCATTTTTCTCTTATTTGATGTAAAAATAATTGTACAGGGCATAAGCCCACTCTAGGATGTTTAGCTGTGCCCTTGTATTGTGTAGCGTAGATTTTTATTTTATTTTCTGGGTGGATGTGATCTTGGGTGGTTTTTGATTAGACGTTTAAATCGTAGTTAGAGCGTAATTTTATAATTAATTGAGAATTAATTAAATGGATGAAAAATTAGAAAAATAACTAGTTCATGATTTATCATTAAAAAAAAACTATGTTTTTATAAATATATTACGAAAACACAAAGTTTTCCAAAGTTAAATTGATTCTTGTGTTATTTCCAAATAATCCAATTAACCGGCTTAATCAAACGCACGTAGTTGCGACGTAAACGTTAGCTGTAAATTAAATAACTAAAATCGGACTAGGACGCAAGTAGAGATTGCAACTAGTATAGCTATGTTGGTTAGCCTGACAGTTGGGTCTATCTCTCGAATGTAGGAATTCGAGGACAACCCTAAAATCGTCACATCTCGGAATCTTCTTCCCCTCCAGTCACTTAACATTGAGGCAAGTATAGTTTATGTAAATTTACAGTTATTTATTTAATCGTTTTAATGCATGTCTAAACCACGATTCAAACACGAGAATCACACTGGGTACTGTACTGTAACTATCGGGGACTGGAAAATAGCGTAATGATTATGACCATACTGTAACAAAACCCCTTATCCATTACTGTAACAAATCCAAGCCGGTCATATGTCATTACCTGTTCAAAACACTGATTTCTACTGTAACAAACCTGTTTTAAATTTGTTTAGAACTGCATGATTCAATTTCTTAATTAACTGTTTAAATTAGCATGGATTATACTTTGCTCCCTCCTGACTGGAGATAACATTTTAGGGGATGATGTTGAGCTGTGTTACAACAGCTATTACGATCCTGAGTTGTACCCTGTCGTGCTGCCAGAGTCCCCGCAGGAGGACGATAGGACTGAGGCTGATAGATAGATTTCATTTTCTGCATTTTTGATTTCATTTTCAAATTATGTATTTCCCTTCAGAACTTTTCATTGTATTAAATTCAGTTTAAATAAAGTTTATTTCCGAAGCTAATGTTGTGACAAATATAGTGTTGTTGTATGGTTGCCTGCTACTGAACAGCTTACTGCCGCCGTCTCAACAACGGTGCAGGCTGGGCATGATCTGACTAGACCCAAATAGTTGGGATCGGGTCGTGACACATTGCTAGGCTTGATGGATCTTGAAGCGGTCGTCCTTTTATGGGGTTCGATCTTCCAACTTGCTACGATCATTAATGACAAAGAAGAATCCGAATCCTTTGTCCCTCTCTTTCTGTTGATGGGAATGCAGAAGAGAAAAAGAGAAAAACCTCTCTTTTGGTGGCCGTATAAGTTGGGGACCATAACCCTAATGAATACATATATTTATATGTAGTGATATTTCTAATTTGGCCCATCATCAAATTAGATTTATCTCCGGTATCTACACATTAATTCCATGACAATTATACCCTTAAGCCAATTTTTCAAATAGACCACTTTAATTTGGCTTAATTATTTAGATAGCCCAACACAATTAATTTTACATGTGTGGCCCATATTATTGAATAATTTCAACAGGGTTCAGTTTGAATTTTTAGATCGGTTTCAGTTATTTCGGTTTTTACTTTTTCGGATTTTACCTGTCAATTGGGGGAGGGGGTGCAGCTGGCGGCGGGCCAAGTAGCAGCATTGTTCCTTTAATGCATGGAGATCTCTAGCAAACCATATAAATCATCTTTTGCTCTCTGACAATGGTTGTCTTCAAGCTCTCTTCTTGGAATAACTCCTCATAACTTAACCTAGAACTACGGAGTAATCATTATGGTCGAAAATAGAGCTTCAAATCTGATCCGCACGTAAATCTGTGTAAAATTCAACCCGGCAGTATGCCAGCAGTATGACATTGATATGCGTTTGAGTGCCAAAAACTCACACATCTGTTCTGGAAACTCAAAGCCTTCTGAAACTGGTTGTTTTCGACTCCAACTCGAGCTCATCGGAATCTTCGACATCGTTACAAAAGTCATATAAATCCAACATAACAATGGTGACAATACATATTAAGGAATAACATACCATGGTGTTGAATCGGCTTTTCCTTTGAAGATTGGAGATCCTAATAAAGGATGGTGGCTAACCAAAATATTCAACGAAATCTCAAAGGTCCAATAAATCTTAATAACCAAATTGCAGTTTCGAAAAGAAAAAAAATAACCAAATTAATGAACGTACAGATCCTAATCCTAAAAACGTAAAATTCCAATTATGATTGACCATAATTAATTATACAACCATATATATATTTCTTTCCGCGCCAAAAACCCAAATGATCATCCTAACCTAAATAAGGAAAGCAAAGTCCTCTCCTCCTTCGTTACAAATCATAACGCATCATTGTTCCAACACAACACCTAATAACAAAGGAAATATCAAATATATAAATACCATTGCCATCTCCCTCTTCCTTATTCGCTCCCAAACAACTGGGCGATCAATGGCCTCCGGGTGCAAGTCTGTGGCGGGGGGCTGCGTCGACGTCGGCTCGCACGTGCCGCTGTGCGCGACGTACGTCAACCTGTACAAGTGGCCCGAGTCGGACGCGGAGTTCGTGAGGTCGGTGTCGTCCAGAGGCCGGACGGACGACGTCCGGACCTGCAGCGTCGGGCGCAGGAGGTTCGGTCCGAGCCCGGCGGTGGTGGATAGCTACTCGTGCAGGCAGATGTACCTGAGAAGCTACACGTTTACGAGGAGGAAGGAGAGCGTGTCGGAGAGGATGATGAGCTGTTTCGGAAGGTTCGAGAAGGAGGAGGAGAAGAAGAGCAGTGGAAGTACTAGTACAAGTAGAAAGAGTTGTAGAATTAGTATCAGTAGTAGCAACAACAATGATTACAACAATAACAACAATAAGAAGAAGAAATACAAGAGTTGTTCAGCGATCCGTTCGATCTTTCACCGGCTGCTCTCTTGCGCCTCCACCGTTGATGTCGTCGTCGATCACCGCTCGCCGGAGTGATTAATACTCTCTTATTAAGTACCATCTTTTTTTTTGTTCAATCAAGGTGTTGGATAGAAGTCCAATCTCAATTGATGGATTTGAAGTATGTTACAACGTTGTCTTTAGAATAGAATTTCGTTCTCACAAATAGTGCTGATACAACGAATCCCTTAAATGGCCTCGCCGGAGTGATTAATATTCTCTTATTAAGTACCATCTTCTTCTTCTTCTTTTTCAATCAAAGTTCGTAAGAAGAGGTAAATTATGTGTACGTATTTCCAAAATTTCTTGTCAGTTGTATGTATTTAGAAGCAAATCTTGATTCAGTAGCTATTTGACGGTCGTAATCCTCTTTTTGGTTGCAGTTATTTTTGTTCGGAGAGAAACAATGAATATAATTATATTTTCTTCTGTTTTCTGTATTTGCATAATTGAGAGTCTGATCAAATTAGATTAATTGCTTCCTTAATATTTGGATACAGATATGATCATCGGTTGTTATGAAAATGTTAGCAAATAGTTTGGACTATTTAAGAGTAATGTTATTCATTCCTCCAAAGTGTTCTTGCAAATCATCCCTCTCTATATTGCAGCTGACGTGCCAGATGAATTCACAGTCGACATGATAAATTTTAATCCAAAAAACTAATTATCCAAAATTTATTAATGTTAATGTTTATATCAATATTAATTTAGTGTTAATTTTAATGTTAATGTTAGTATTATTTTTTATTTTATTTTTAATGTTAATATATTAGTGTTAATTAATTTTAGTGTTAATATTTATTTATCATTAGTTTTAATTTTAATTTTAATATTAATATTAATTTAAAATTTTGTTATGTTAGATGTCACGTCAGTTGTCACATAAGGCGGAATATTTAGGAGGGATACATAATATTTTTCTTGTACTAAATATTTGTCTCTTGTCCATGAGAATCCTATAAGAAAAAGAAAATAAACCAATTTGAATTTGGATCTTATAAACCTAATATAGACATTGTGTAACTTTATAGCGATCCTCACAAAAAAAATATAAGATTTGAGTTTGGATATTTTAAACCTAATATAGATTGTGTTCAACTTAACAGGATCCTCTATTCCTTAGAAATTTCCTAGAGATAGATATTAGATTCCCACTGGAACATATCTAGATTGTAAGAAAAATAAAAATTGAAGGGGACGGAAAGGGGACATGTAGCTTGAGGATTATTTCAGACGGACTAACGGATTATGCTCAAATTTTACAACTAGGATTTAACGGAACTGGTGCAATTGAAAAATAAGTCCGTAACTATATTGCAAGTTCTTATTTTGAATTCCTATTTGAGTTTCTGTACCGCAATTCAAAAATCCTAAAGTAACTCACGAATTTCTAATTTTTAAAACTCTAATAGTTGGATTAAATGCAATGTCACAGTTGCGGATGCTCTACTGTTCGGTGAGGCGGAGCTAAATACATGACGCCTAATGAACTCAGAACCCTCGCAAACTTTAATCTAACCAAAACCTCAATGGTGAGTATGATTGATGATTATGGTGGCTAACTTTTAATTTATCAATGCGTGAATAAAATAGAAAAGTTATTATACATCTAGTCTCCTATGTATCATTTCTTGTAAATGATAACAGGCATGCTCGATGGATGAGGAAAATTATAAGGATAGACCTACTTGTTGTAGGTAGGGAAGTTCTTCTTTCTAAACTCAATCTCAATATTAAGGTGCCTAAAAAGCCGAGAATATAAATAATAAATTCATGAATTTAGTAGGGGAGTAATCTAATAAATCAAGAATACAATAGATAGAACCTTTTATAAAGTTTGCACCGATTCTAGAAATGGAGGCCCCTATATAAATTTTAGACCAATCCTAAAATGGGACTCCTACATAAATTTTGGACAGATCCTGAAAACTGAGACCCCTATATGAATTTTGGACCGATCCTAAATGGGGGCTTTCGTATATTTTAGGGCCCTAGGCCCATGCCTAGGTTGCCTAGGCTTGGAGCCGACTCTAGGAGTGGAAGGACAGCAATGGTGGTAGGGTTACATTTTTTTTATCCTAAAAACTAGTAGGAGGTATCAAGTTGCTAAGGTATTTAATTGCTAATATTTAGAATACTGGAAATTGCTGAGAAACCCAATTTCGGGGTTGGTTTGTATGAAAAATCCACCCGCAGGATTGGTTTTATGAAATGTCCAGAATTATATATTTTCACGTTAAATATTCTAAGATTCCCTTTAGATGTTCTGTATTTACAAAATTGTCATCTTTATAATACCATAACTACCCTTCGCACAAACTCAGATTTGGATTACGATTTTCGTCTTATTCTTCTTCACGAGATATCTGAAATTCATTACTCTCATCTTCAACAGAGATCGCAAAGATCGTTCGTAGTTCACTGTACTTTTCTTCAGTCGAACTCCGATCATCGCTCATCATTATCATCATCATCATCATCGTGGAGAGATTTGAAGTTTTTCGACGATTAGGTCAATTGTGGAGAGAATATCTTTTTCTTCTTTTCCGTAAGAGTTAGCATCATTTTGAAACAAGAACGAAAACTCTTGAATTTTTGTTCCTGACAAATTTTCTTTCACAAAAAAAGCAAAAAAATTAGGTTTTAGGTTTCTGTCGACTCTTCTTCATCATTCTCCGTGTTAAAATCACGAAAAATGACCATTCTCTGTGCTAAAACCACGGAGAATGGCCTTATCCATGTCAAAATGATGAAAAATGGCCATTCTCCGTGTCAAAATGACGGAGAATGGTCATTCTCCGTATTAAAACCACAGAGAATGACCATTCTCCGTATCAAAATGACGGAGAATGGCTCCGTGATAAAATGACTGAGAATGGTCATTCTCCGTCATTTTAACACGGAGAATGTCCATTATCCGTGTTAAAATGACGGAGAATTGTCATTCTCCGTCATTTTAACACAGAGAATGGCTATTCTTGGTCATTTTAACGAGGAGAATGGCTATTCTTGGTCAAAATGACAGAGAATGGCCATTATCCGTGTTAAAATGATGGAGAATTACCATTCTCCGTCATTTTAACACGGAGAATAGCCATTCTCCGTCGCCATTCTCCGTGTTAAAATGACGGAGAATGGCTCCGTGATAAAATGACTGAGAATGGCCATTCTCCGTCATGTTAACATGAAAAATGGTCATTCTCCGTGTCAAAATGACGGAGAATGGCCATTCTCCTTGTTAAATTGACGGAGAATTATCATTCTCCGTCATTTTAATACGGAGAATGACTATTCTTGGTCAATTTAACAAGGAGAATGGCCATTCTTCGTGGTTGTCGCACGGAGAATGACTATTCTCCGTGGTTTTAGCACGAAGAATAGCCATTCTCCGTCATTCTAACATAGAGAATGGCTATTCTTTGTCAATTTAGCACGGAAAATGGCCATTCTCCGTAGATTTAGTACGGAGAATGACCATTCTCTGTGATATTATCACGAAAAATGATCATTCTCTTGCATTTTATCACTACAACAAAAAGACCTATTAATGACGCTTGATAAGTGAATTTCATGACGGTTGATAAAGAAGCGTCATCAAAGTTCAGCAAGACTATATTCTATGACAATTTTCTATATTAACGTTATTGATTGTCACTCAGTGATACGAGCGTTATGAAAAAAATACCAAAATTTAAGTCGAAACCTCGACTCTCCCGCACTTACTCCCGCACTTAAGAAAAAGTCTCAACCCCTTCTCCTTCTCTCTTTCTCCTTCTCTCTTTCTCCTCCCGCTCCCCGCTCCCGAACTCCCCTCAGCCCGCTCCTCTCCTGCCGTTATAATGCTCTCCTCTCTCGTCACTCTTCCTCTTGGTTCTCTTCCGGACTTTCTTCTCCCTCCTTCCTCCTCCATCCAAACCCTAACTCTAGAAAAGCAAACCCTAACCCTAATTTATCTTCCTCGATGTGAAATCGGACGAGACCGGTCGTACTCTCCACTACAAGATCCGGCGACGATGGCGCTCCTCCGTTGCTCCCTCGCGATCGGACTCTTTGTCGGCTCCGCTTTGGCGTCGATCTCTGGAGTTTTCGCTGCGGATCCGCCTCTAGTCGGCGGACGGAAAGATCTATCGGAGAAATCCGTTCCAGGTCCCTAGGTTTCTTCTCCATTTGTTTTTTATGAATTTTTTGGCAAATATTTCCTTATTCTGGTCCCTAGGTTTGATTTGATTTGAACCCTTGTTCATATTCGTTGTTCTGCTGCAATAAGCTAGTTTTAATTCAATCAGCCAAAAATTTGCCCTAAATTTATCGTAATTTGTATTTTAATTTAATTCTAGGTTAGATACATGCCATATACGGATACACACTTATTGAGGAGTATCTATCAACATACTTTCAAACTTTGTAGCTCCAAATTCTCAGCATGGTATTTAGCTTTCTTGTTTTTTTTATATACATATATCGGCTCGCTTTCTCATGATGCAATACAGTAGTCCCTTAATATGTTGCAAGGGAAGCATGTTTATTTTAAATTAGTCTTCTTTTGAGTTTTGCTACTTATATATAGTTCATGGGAACATCATAATAGAATCAGCATAATACTTCAATTATGGAGACTCGATGATTGATCCTTATCTGAGACATCTTATCTGAGACATCTTATATATCTCATTTCGTTTCTTGTCGTTGGTCATAGTTTGTATGTTGGTACTGTTGGGTTGTTCATTCTAGGTGCAGATACGCTCGTGTTTGTACGAGTCGATACTGGACACGGATGTGAGGATACCTTCGTGTCGATGATGTAGCCTCTCCACAGTTGCAGCCGCGACCCGGCGAGGTGCTGTGCGTGCCTGCGAGCCGAGTCCGAAGGCTCCCTTCGGATTCCGACACCAAATTCTGGGGTATAAATTCTAAACTCTTGATTGATTTCAGTTTTTGATTTATTTTGTTTGTCGATGATGTTGTTGGATCTCGATCCCTACATAAAAAGGGTTTCGATCGACTGATACGTGTTGGGTTCGATTTTGGCTTGACGATACTACGTTTGTCTTTGTTTGTGAAGCGGGAATGATCTTTAGATCATGCTCGGTTCTTTACTTGTTGTTGGATCATTTTCGGTTTCGGGTTACCTAGCTGCTGTTGGAATTATTTGTGATGCATGCATTGTTGGTTTGGGTTTCTTATATAAATTGTTGCTTGGGTTCTCCTTCCTATACTTGTTGTGGGATGTTGGTTTAGGTTTTCCCTATTAAACATGTTGGGTTGGAAAAGATTTCTTTGCTGTAGGAGATGTTTTGCTATTTGGATTAAAATTGTTGGTTGGGTATCTATTATGCATGATGGATTTAACTTGGTACTATGGATGTTTTTGTTGGGAGCTTTTCGATATAAATCACATGCCGGTATATATTAGTTGGGAGTATTTCTATTTCGGGAATGACATCTCCATTAGCATGCCTGCATCGTTGATTTTGGGACTACGTCCACTATGTCATGCCTAGATGTTTTACTTTATTTGTCGGTTTCGGTTTTTATTAGAGTACTCTGATACTCTCGGTTTTTCGATATAAATCACAGACTCTAAAATTGACAGACGCTAAAAGTGAGGATTTTGCTTTCTTTTTCAGGATTTTTACGTACATGTGCTATGGACAGTCTTCACGTGACCAAGTTGAAGCGTTAAAAGTGTGCTTCTTCGCTACAGTATCTGTAAGATTTTTGATGTCGATAGTTTTGATGTAGCTAAAGTGTAATCTATATTGGATACTCTATATATTTTGAGAAGATGTATATAATGAAATGGAGAAATGTAGAATGGTAGCTAAAATACTCTATTTTGAGACAATGAAATTGAGAATGGTACTTTATATTACATTTCAATGCTTTGTTGTGAATATGGTTCAAAGTGGTTGTTTTCGAATTGAATTGAGCAGCGTTTGAAATGTATAACATACAGTATAGAGCGTTATAAATGTGATACAACGACCATATACAGCGGTTTTTCATAACTATCCATAATGCTTTGAAAATTAAACGTAGCAGAAATTCAACCTATTAATGACGGTTTTGGATGAATTATCTATAACGCTTTTAAAAATATTTATAACACCCGATTTCATAACGCTTGGACTGAGAAAAAAAGCGTCATGGTTTGCAATTAATGACGTTTTTTAGCCGTCATTAAAAGGTATTTTTGTTGTAGTGTATGGCCAGTTGAAACTTTGAAGGGCCATAACCTTTGATTGGGAGGTTGAAACGAGGTCCGGTTTGTCGCAAAAGGAGCATATTTTCGAGGAGCCGGAGCTTAACATCTTCTTTGTCAATCGGCCTTCCGAAATTTTAGAATCGCAAAAAAATGATGTTTAGACCTCCGTTTTAACAGTTTTACCGTTTGTCAACCTTTTTGAAATTTTTTGACGAGTTTTTGAAGTAAGGTTTGAAGATTTTTTGAGGAGAAAACCTAGATTCGAAAGTGAGCAGCGTATGGAAGAAGAGGAAGTATCGAAACGTTTTTTTAAGAGTAGTTTCGTGGGTGTTTTCAATAAATTAGAAGGAAGGACAAAAAGGTCATCCGGAACCCCCTTTATATATTTTTTTTCTAATTCTGGGCACGCGGTAAAATGTTATTGTGCGGTGGGTTTTTCATAAAACGTTTTTATTTTTTGGGAATTTCATAAATTTTTCCTTTAGAATATCTAGTTGTAAAAATGTGAAAGTTCATGGTAGGACTAAGCTTCTATCTTAGACTGATAATTGAGCCGAATATAAATGTATATATAGGGATTTAGTTAGATTTGGAAACTTTTATGTCTGGGTTCATTTTTGAAAATGCCCAAATTTGTTATTCAATTTTGGGTTTCAATCTTGGTCTAAAATCTAAACGAAATAAGAGTTATAAAATTAATGCATTTTGACAAGTATGAAATGTATAACTACGTATGTTCTAACAGTGTATGACTGCATTTTGCTATAAAAATTTATTGCCTATGGTTTTATTATGTTCTTACAAGTCCATCTTTAGGTCCAACTTGAGACGTGGTCCAACCGAATAAACCGAATTGATTATATCAGTTCAGTTTCGTTTGGTTATGGCTCATTTTGGTAAGTTCAGTTTGAATTTTTAAATCGGTTTCAATTATTTCGGTTTTGACTTTTTCGGATTCGCTTGAATATTATTATTATTATTATTCATTTCCTATGTCTATTACGTACTCATTCCTAAATGTTACATAAGCGAGTCACACAAACAATAACCTGATAATGACAAGAATAACCAAGCACAATCTCCACAAACAACAACAAAAACAAAAAACAAAAAATACACACTATGCATAGTTCAGTCAAAAATCGACCTGCTCCACGGAACAATGGAATAAAATTTTATTAAAAAATTATACAAAATAGACCTTAGAGAGAATTACAAGCAACCACCCTAAATCGTAATCATCTCTTCTTATCTCTCTTGATGATTCCTTTAATGGATGTCTAGCAAACCATATAAATCATCTTTTGTTGTCTGGCAATGGTTGTCTTCAAGCTCTATTCTTGAAATAACTCCTCATAACTTAACCTAGAACTACAGAGTAATCATTATCGTCGAAAATAGAGCTTCAAATCTGATCCGCACATAAATCTGTATAAATTCAAACGGACAGTATGCCAGTGTAGGGGCTGCCCGGAGGAGGGGCAGACTAAAAAATAATAAAATATTGTTAATCTGATTTCTTCTTCAAAATCCAAAGTCCGAAGAAAATCATTATAGCAATTCAGCAAATAGGACATGACGCACGAAAATTTGATAGTCATCCGACTATTCAATTTCAAAGAAAAAACTAGCCTTCCATCGCTTCAGATTTTCTTTTTGCATTTAAGAGGAAAAAAATTCTTCACGTTGCTTCTGATTCTAAATGACCCGCAAGAAATGTTAAATAACATATTGCATCCGATTTTTTTTTAAACTACGAATATTGCCATTTGTCAAGATATATTCCCGATGCAAAATTTAAGATTAGCTGACATGTATCAGGCCCCAGTCTAAAAGAGTTCACTTTAGTTTATTGTATCATACAAATAAAAAATTGATACTTTATTTTCAATATATTTTTTAAAGAGGGGCATTATTTTGTAATTTGTCCTGGGCATCAAAATGTTCCGGGCTGGCCCTATGCCAGTGGTATGACATCAGTATGCGTTTGAGTGCCAAAAACTCACAATCTGTTCTGGCAACTCAAAGCCAACTGAAACTGGTTGTTTTCGACTCCTTAGCGAGCTCATACGAATCTTCAACATTGTTACAAAAGTCATACATATCCAACATAATAATGGTGACAATACATATTAAGGAATAGCATAAGATGGTGTTGAATCGGCTTCTCCTTTGAAGCCTTATTCATGTTCAACTTAGAGTATCCAACGGCTGCAAACATTGGAGATCCAAAAATAATAATAATAAAGGATGGTGGCTAGCCAAAATATTCAACGAAATTTCAAAGGTCCACTAAATCTAAAGAGCTTTGCTATGCCTACAACCAAATTTTACAACTCCCCTACAACCGGACACGTGTCGGACTTTGATTGGAGGAGGGAAAAAAATGGTGGGGCCAGGTGGAGCCCATGTAGCAGGGGGGGTGAGAGTGGTGGTGGGACCCGGTGGGACCCATGTGTAGGGGGTGGGAGAGAGTAGTTGTAAGAAGGTTGTAAAAATTTGGTAGTAAACTTAGCATTTTCCAAATCTAAATGAATTGTACGGATTTATAACTAAATCTAAATAACCAAATTAATGAACGTACACATCCAAATCCTAAAAACGTAACTTCCACAATTAATTACTAGTGTGATGGCACACGCTATGCGTGTGCAACACATATACCAATGTTCATACTATTTTATCAAAAATAACATACAACGAAACTAAATTAAAAAATATATTTTTTTCAATATAATATATTTTATGTTATAAATGTTTATACATCTTATTTAATAAAGAAAACATCCGTATAATCATAAAATATTATTTGTCAGCATCTTCAGCATCTTTATTAGCATAACTTGACTGGTAACCCTTGCTTACCTATAAAGGGTAGATAGTCAACGACATTAGTAACTAGTATTGTCTTGCAAGAACCGAAAGTAGAAGGGAGGAGGGGGGGTTCCTTTGCTGAGGAAGAGGAAGTATCTATTTAAAGAGCTGTTGTAGAATAATGTGAATATGACTGCGAGTAAAAATAGAGGGAAGTTAGAAATGGTTTCAAATCTATACTATTATATAATCCAAATACCAGGGGTATTTGGATTATATAATTTCATAGATGGGATGATATAGATTGTTAGATAAGAATAAATTTATATATGGATAAAAAAGACATTCTCTTCCACTAATTTAAAATTAAAGTATATACTATTATATAATCCAAATATCAGGGGGATTTGGATTACATAATTTCATAAATGGGATGATATAGATTGTTAGATAAGAATAAATTTATATATGGATAAAAAAGTCATTCTCTTCCACTAATTTAAAATTAAAATATATTAGAATTGACAGTTATTTAATTTAAGATCACATCATTAACAAAACAAACTCTCATTATTCCACGCCTCTCTCTCTCTCTGCTCTTTCTCAATATTTCTTTTTTTCGTTTCTTCTAATCCTAACATTCCAATATTTTTTTATCCCTATCAATTGAATTTATTTGGAATTGGATTTTTTTTTCCACAGATGTGATGGAGCATGAGATGGAAATCGAAGCATTTGAAACAATTATGATGGATGAATTCAAAGGTATTCCTTCTCGCTATAGTTATTTGGTTGAGAAATTTGTTTCCGTTTGCTTTGATTTTGGATGGCAGAGATTGACTACAGTAAGAGCGGACTAGACACGAATAACTGGTGCTTCCATATCACTCTTAATCCACATGTGAGGTTAATGTTCGAGATCAAGAACTTTGTTGCAAAAAAAATGAATCTTTGTTCGTCATTACTCCATGTCTCTCTCTCTCACTCTCTCTGTCTGCTATTTCTCAATATTTATTATTTCTTCTACCTATAACGTTTCAATATTTTTTCTTCCAAACAATTGATTTTATTTTGAATTATTTGTACAGATAATGCAGGACATGGAAATCGAAGCATTGGAATTAACTTTGATGGATGAATTCAAAGGTATTCCTTCTCTCTATAGTTATTTGATTGAGGAATTTGTTTCAAGTTGCGATTTTGCGTTGCAGAGATTGACTACAGTGAGAGCGGACTAGACATGAAAACCGGTGCTCTCAGATTACTCTTAATCCACATGTGAGATTATTAATTTTGGAGACTTAGAACTTTATCGCAAAAAAATGAGTCTTTTCTTGATTTTAGTTTTGGAGATCTAGAAATTTATCGCAGAGAAATGAGTCTTTGTTCGATTTTAGCTTATTTGATTTGTAAAGTCTACAATTTTATTATCGTCAATGTTGTATGAACATGATTACAACATGACATGATCGGACACGATAACACTAACGATGCATGGACTATGCCTTATCCTATTGGGTTTTGGTGCGTTTCTCAATATTTATTATTTCTTCTACCTATAACGTTTCAATATTTTTTCTTCCAAACAGTTGATTTTATTTGGAATTATTTGCGCAGATAATGCAGGACATGGAAATCGAAGCATTGGAATTTAACTTTAATGGATGAATTCAAAGGTATTCCTTCTCGCTATAGTTATTTGATTGAGGAATTTGTTTCAATTTGCGATTTTGCGTTGCAGAGATTGACTACAGTGAGAGCGGACTAGACATGAAAACTGGTGCTCTCAGATCACTCTTCATCCACATGTGAGATTATTAATTTTGGAGACCTAGAACTTTATGGCGAAAAAATGAGTATTTGCTTGATTTTAGTTCTGGAGATCTAGAAATTTACCGCAGAAAAATGAGTCTTTGTTTGATTTAGCTTATTTGATTTGTAAAGTCTACAATTTTATTATCGTCAATGTTGTATGAACATGATTACAACACGACATGATCGGACACGATAACACTAACGATGCATGGATTATGCCTTATCCTATTGGGTTTTGGTGCGTCTTTGTTGGTATCCATGAAATGTTCAATATGACTCCAACGGACACGACATAGATCACATTATTTTTTTAATATAATCTTAGCAATCTAATTGGTAATTTTCTTCTCCGGGTTGATTAGGCAGTTATATATTATCACAACATCACTTTTGTTCTTTTTAGTGATAAAAGCGTAGTCAATAGATGGATGTATTCAATAGATTAAATTTAAATTAGTTTAGATTAAATTTAAACCCAATTAGTTTTGATTAAATTAAGATTTAAATTGGATTAAACTTTTACTAGATTAACTTAACTTTTAAATAGTATTAAATTTGTATTAAACTTTAGTAATGTAAGACTACATAAAGTTGTATCAAACTTGCATTGAATATGACTTATATGATTTTAGTGAATTTTTTGTTAAAGTTATAGTCATATTTAGAATATTTTAGTTAACAATAGATTACATTTCAGTTATATTAGATTAACTTTTAAATGGGCTTAAATTTTCATTAGATTAGATAAAATGTACATAAAATTTTATTTTGATTACTTTACATAAAATTTTAAGTTATAAATTTTAAACATCAAAAAATAATTCATTCGTATTATATTTTACAAAGTAGATTAAATATTGGCTAATAGCTGGAACTTTAAGTTAGGTTATATTAACTTAAAATTTAATCTAAATTAAAGTTACAACATAGGTAAATATGTTGACTTTTATATTTGAAACAATATGTTAAAATTGAAATAGTAGGTCAAATTTAAAATTATATTAATTTCGAAATAGAAGATTAAGTTAAACAAGATAAAATTTATCTATACTAATATATAATTCAAATAACAGGGATATTTGGATTACATAATTTCCTAGATAGATTATTTAGATGATATAAATTCTTAGCTAAAATTCATTTAAATATGGATAAAAAGGTCATTAATCTAATAAAAGTTTAATCCAATTTAAATCTTAATTTAATCAAAACTAATTTAAATTTAATCTAAACTAATTTAAATTTAATCTATTGAATACATCCATCTATTGACTACGCTTTTATCACTAAAAAGAACAAAAGTGATGTTGTGATAATATATAACTGCCTAATCAACCCGGAGAAGAAAATTACCAATTAGATTGCTAAGATTATATTAAAAAAAAACAATGTCACCTATGTCGTGTCCGTTGGAGTCATATTGAACATTTCATGGATACCAACAAAGACGCACCAAAACCCAATAGGATAAGGCATAATCCATGCATCGTTAGTGTTATCGTGTCCGATCATGTCGTGTTGTAATCATGTTCATACAACATTGACGATAATAAAATTGTAGACTTTACAAATCAAATAAGCTAAAATCAAACAAAGACTCATTTCTCTGCGGTAAATTTCTAGATCTCCAGAACTAAAATCAAGCAAAGACTCATTTTTCGCGATAAAGTTCTAGGTCTCCAAAATTAATAATCTCACATGTGGATTAAGAGTGATCTGAGAGCACCAGTTTTCATGTCTAGTCCGCTCTCACTGTAGTCAATCTCTGCAACACAAAATCGCAAATTGAAACAAATTCCTCAATCAAATAACTATAGCGAGAAGGAATACCTTTGAATTCATCCATCAAAGTTAATTCCAATGCTTCGATTTCCATGTCTTGCATTATCTGCGCAAATAATTCCAAATAAAACCAATTGTTTGGAAGAAAAAATATTGAAACGTTATAGGTAGAAGAAATAATAAATATTGAGAAATAGCAGACAAAGAGAGAGAGACATGGAGTAATGACGAACAAAGATTCATTTTTTTGCAACAAAGTTCTAGATCTCGAACATTACTCTCACATGTGGATTAAGAGTGATATGGAAGCACCAGTTCTTCGTGTCTAGTCCGCTCTCACTATAGTCAATCTCTGCCATCCAAAATCAAAGCAAACGGAAACAAATTTCTCAACCAAATAACTATAGCGAGAAGGAATACCTTTGAATTCATCCATCATAATTGTTTCAAAAAATTTTATATAGGGTAAAAAAGTTTTTCAAAATTATAAAAAAGAGAAGAAGTTTGGAAAAATTGCAAATAGGCTAAGGACACGTCAACTCTATTGGCACGTGCAGTAAGGGATGGAGAGAGAGAGAGAGAAGGAGCCAACGGAGTTGGCGCCCCCTCCCTCCCGCGCGCCAACCCAGTTGGCGTGTCTCACACCCCCTCCCGTACTCTCTTATCTCTCCTCTCTCCTCTCTTTCTATCTTGTTAGATAATTTGTCATTATCTATTCATAATATTTTTTGATTTGAAATAAAATAATTAAATAACTAGCAAATAGATAATACCATGTTTGTTATCTAAAATAAAATATATGCAAAAAAAAAATTAAGCTATTATCTAAAATAAAATCAAATTAATTTTATGATAATAACAAATATGATATTATCTATTCACAATATATATTTGATTTAATATATACTAATAGATTATTTGATTTTATATATGATATTAATATATAATGGTACCCAAAAAAAACTTAACAAACAGATAATACCATATTTGTTATCTAAAATAAAATATGTGCAAAAATTTTCTTAAGTTATTATTTAAAATAAAGTCAAATTAATTTGATTTTGTCACGTCCCACTTCCCAAATGGAATGGTGACGTCGTACACATCCCCAGGCTACGCGCCGAAAATCCGCGATTGTCGCCCGTAAACATCAGCAAAAATGGAAAATGCCAGAGATTACAACTTATTATACATATGGAGATTGTTATACAGGACTTCATCAACAATACTTCTACAAACTTATTACAAAAGAAATAACTAGCAAGTTGTCCAGACGATTATTCCTCGTCGTACTGCGGCGTTACTTCGGCGGAGACGTCCTCTTCTTCACCTAGTGAACAATACTAGGTCGTTTTAGAAAACGACAAGCAAGTCCTCGGTCAAGGACGGTAAAGTATGCAAAAGAAAGATGCAGTTCTTCAAAAGAGAGAAATATGCCAACTAGCACTATTATATGTGTTTACTTCACAAAATCAAGGAAATGTAAATGACATCCTACTCCATAGATTGTAAGATATTCTGAGCTTCCCTTGAGCTCTCAGTAGGATTTTGCTTCCCTTGAGCAATCAAGAAACTACCTACCTTTGATAGGTGGAGTTATTTGCTGGAGTAAGATGAAATTTAGTAGACTAAATGCAATGCAAATTTTGAGAACAGTACTCTGAATTAATTCCCTAAATAATTCCCGTGAACAATCCCGTTAACCTGGGATCAGGCTGTGATTTCGGAGCCTCCCTTGGGCTAAAACCAATCTATTCGATGTTACTGTCGGAATAGAAGTAGCAGGACAGGAGCCTCTCTTGGGCTAGTACTTATATAGAAGTACTCATCAGGATATTCAGGAATCGCTGATCAGCTTTTTATGGTTATTATGTTACGGGATATCTAGGGATATTCAGTTGTCCTCCCCACCCAATGATTCTAAAATTTCCGAAAATCAGAAATTTGTCTATCTCCTAAATTTTTCAAAAATTTCGGCAGAGTCTCCTTTGTATTTAGGAGCTCCGACAATTTACAAAACATGATATAAAGAAATATATGGGCTCGCCGACCCCTTCGGTGGAGCAACTCTCAACACCGAAACCACGCATTTAATATCCGGGTACGCC
Organism: Iris pallida; assembly: GCA_029216955.1. Taxonomy (NCBI): domain Eukaryota; kingdom Viridiplantae; phylum Streptophyta; class Magnoliopsida; order Asparagales; family Iridaceae; genus Iris; species Iris pallida. Next base: position 4,808,480 of record JANAVB010025798.1, read on the forward strand.
GACCCCTTCGGTGGAGCAACTCTCAACACCGGAACCACGCAGTTGTATAATGTGTATACTTAATTAAAGGAACCTTTACCTTGGCAAGCAAGCAAGCAAGCAAACAATTTTACCTTAGCAGGCAACGCTTAGTAATTTAAAACGAGCAAGCAAGTTTCCGAGAATATTGCGGTCTGCTAAGTATATAACCAACAATCAAAATAGAGTCATTAGTGTTACAAAATGATATCTATTCTAGCCTCCAAGAGTCATGATTAGCAATAGGGTTAGACTTCTTGTAAGATTGACTTGATGTGTAAAAGAGTTGAACTTTCATAGATGCAAAGTTACCACGGTGTATAGGAACTTGTAATTACTTAACTAATCAACCATACCAAGGTATGTTATTCTGATATATTTAATAATTTGGACAAAATTGATGTCATATTCAATTGAATTCCAGTTTCAAAAAAAAAACTCTACTTGTTACATAAATCATTTTATTATATATAGATATATACATATAAATAGAGTCAAATGTCCATTCGTTGTGTCCTATATTTTGTGTCCAAAATATGCGTGCAACCATCACTTGTCCCTACTGTATCCAATATTGTGTTCCACCGTATAATCAATTGAATTGTGACATGCCCACAATGATGTGTCGAAAGTATATTGTTTAAAGCGTGATGTGTCCGATAGATTGTGTCCAGAAATAGGGTGTTGTGTCCATGTCATGTACTATATCCCTACAGAATAAAAGTTTTGCCATGAGTTCTATAATCCCTAGAATATAACTAATGCCATATTTATTCCAGAAAATTTGCAACCATTGGCTTGGAGGAAAATTTTCAAAAAAGAGGGAAGAGAGAAGAGGACTTGCCTTGGGTTGAGAATAGCCTGGATTCCTCCGTAAATCCTAATTGAACCCAATAACCATTTATTGGTTAGAATTTTCTAATCCTAGGGTTCTATAAGTAAGAATACACATAGAAATTTGGAAAAAGAGGGAGAAAATTGATATACCTAGGTTTAGCCTTCTCCTTGGATGGAAGATGATGATGAGGTTGAAGATGGAGTTGGGGAAGAGGGTGATGGTGGAGATGAAGTGGAGGAGGAGGAAGTGGAGAGGAGGTGGTGCTTGGTGGCGGCCGGAGGCTGGCCGGCGGCAGCAGGGGCGGCGGGCGGCGGCGCTGGCGGCGGCGGGCGGCGGCGCTGGCGGCGGGCTGGCGGCGGGCGGCTGAGCAGCAGCGGCAGCAGCAGCAAAGGGAGCGGCAGCGGCAGCAGGGAGTTTGGGGGGGTCGGGTGGTGTGTGGGTTTGTTTTGTGTTTTGTTTTTTTTTTTTTTCTTTTCTTTGGTTATAAGTGTGTGTGTGTGTGTTGTATATATAGGAAAAGAAGTGGTGAGGTGTCCCCCCCCATCCCTTTGTAGGGACACCTTGCACCCCCCCCCCTAGGGCTAGGGTTATGGTTAGGGGTAGGGTGTAGGGCTAGGGTTATGGGTAGGGGTGTAGGGACACAAAATGACAAAACAAAAAAAAAATCTAATCCACAAGATAAGTTAACACAAGACAATAATAAATAATAATAATAATAATAATAATAATATTTTGAGTGTGACAAGTCTACCCTCCTTAGAAAAATTCCGTCCTCGGAATTTGAAATAATTAGACTAGCAATATGGTTACTGACCTTGTCTTAGGGAATAAATACAGGTATTGCTTCCGCATGTCTTCTTCCTTCTCCCAAGTTGAATCTCCAGGAGAATCCCTGCTCCACGCAACTCGTACTAACGGAATGACCCGATTGCGGAGTATCTTATCTCTTCGATCCAAGATCCCAACGGGTCTCTGTTCTATCCGGAGTGTAGGCCCGATGGTGATTTCTGAATGATCGAGTATATGGCTCGTGTCCGGCACATATCTTCGTAGCTGAAAAACATGGAATACATTGTGAACTCCTTCTAGTGCTGGCGGCAAGGCGAGTCGATATGACACATTCCCAACTTTCTCCAGGATGTCGAATGGTCCAATATATCTGGGACTTAGCTTTCCTCTGGTCCCGAATCTGATGGTTCCCTTAGTTGGTGAAATTTTCAGAAATACATGTTCTCCGGGTTGGAACTCCAATATTCTTCGGTGCTTATCCGCCCACATCTTCTGCCTGTCCTGAGCTGCTTGCAGGTGACTTCTTATTGCTTTGATGATATCCACAGTTTGCGTTACTAATTCTGGCCCCAACAATTGTCTTTCCCCTACGTCGGTCCAACATACCGGCGATCTGCACTTCCTACCATATAGTGCTTCAAAAGGAGCCATTTTGATGCTATCATGATAACTGTTGTTATATGAAAATTCTACCAAATGTAGATGATCATCCCATGCTCCTCCAAAATCTAAAGTACACGCTCTCAGCATGTCTTCTAAGGTCTGAATGGTTCTTTCAGACTGGCCGTCTGTTTGGGGATGGTAGGCGGAGCTAAATTTTAATTTAGTGCCAAGACTTTCTTGCAAGCTTTTCCAGAAATATGAAGTAAATCTGGTATCTCTATCCGATACTATACTCACTGGCACTCCATGCTGACTAACAATCTGTCTCATGTACATTTCGGCCAAGACCTCCGTTGACTGTCCAACTCGAAAGGGCAGAAAACGAGCGGACTTGGTAAGTCTGTCTACAATGACCCAAATAGCATTATTACCCCTTTGGGTCCTAGGCAATCCTGTCACGAAATCCATGGTGAGGTGCTCCCATTTCCATTCGGGTATGGGTAACGGCTGGAGAAGTCCTGCTGTCCTTTGATGCTCCGCTTTTACTTGCTGACAGACAAGACATCTTGATACAAATCTGGCGACTTCTCTCTTCATCCCGTGCCACCAAAATATTTGTCTCAAATCTTTGTACATCTTAGTGCTGCCCGGATGAATGGAATATTGTGAGTTGTGGGCTTCTGACATAACCTCTGTTCTTAAATCTCCACTGGGCACACATAATCGATCTCCGAATCTTAATGATCCGTCCGGATGCTTCCTTATCCCGGTCTGGAGTCCCTCTTCTGTTTGTTTCTAAATTTTCTGAAGTTTTGAATCATTCTGTTGAGCTTCCTTAATTCTATCTATTAAGGAGGACTGTACTTGCAAGTTTTGCCACATTCCTTCGGTTAGCGGACGTATCACTTCAATTCCCATTTTCCTCAAATCCTCAAGGATTTCTTTGGGTGTATTTATAAAGAAAGCTTCGGGTCTTCTACTTAAGGCATCAGCCACCTTATTAGCTTTGCCCGGATGATAGGTCAGCTCCATGTCAAAATCCTTCAGTAACTCCAACCATCTTCTCTGTCTCATATTAATCTCCTTTTGTGTGAAGACATATTTTAAGCTCTTGTGGTCTGTGTATATTTTGATTCTTTCTCCATATAAATAGTGTCTCCACAACTTGAGTGCGAATACTACCGCTGCAAGTTCAAGATCATGAGTTGGATAATTCCTTTCATGCGTCTTTAATTGTCGGGATGCATAGGCTATGACTCTCCCGTGCTGCATCAGTACACATCCTAAACCCTTACCTGATGCATCACTATATATCTCATATCCACCTGAACCAGAGGGTAATGCTAGTATTGGAGCTGTAATTAATCTTTTCTTCAGCTCGTCAAATGCTGCTTGACATTTCTCCGTCCAATTAAATTTCTCTTCCTTCCGGGTAAGACGGGTTAAAGGTTCTGCAATTCTTGAAAAGTTCTCTACAAATCTCCGATAATAGCCAGCCAATCCTAAGAAGCTTCTGATTTCTGCTACTGACTTAGGTGTTGGCCAAGACTTAACTGCTTCTACTTTCTTTGGATCTACCGAGATGCCTTCTCCACTGACAATATGTCCTAGAAATGGTATTTGGTCCAACCAAAACTCACATTTACTAAGCTTAGCATACAATTGTTCTTCCCGCAGAGTTTGCAATACTATCCTCAAATGTTTTTCATGCTCCTCTTCACTTTTGGAGTATACAAGGATGTCATCAATAAATACAATCACAAATTTATCCAGATATTGATAAAATATTCGATTCATCAGGTCCATAAATATAGCAGGTGCATTTGTCAACCCGAATGGCATAACTAAGAATTCGTAATGCCCATACCGAGTTCTAAATGCAGTCTTTGGGATGTCTTCCTTTTTCACCTTTACCTGATGATATCCGGATCTCAAATCAATTTTTGAAAATACCCTTGCCGCTCCTAACTGATCAAACAGTTGATCGATCCTAGGTAAGGGATATTTATTCTTGATGGTAACCTCATTCAAAGCCCTATAGTCAATCACCAGGCGTAGGGTACTATCTTTCTTTTTCACAAATAATACTGGTGCACCCCATGGTGAAGCGCTAGGCTGAATAAACCCTTTTGACAATAACTCCTTTATCTGTTTATTTAACTCAACTAGCTCCTCTTTGTTCATTGGGTATATCTTCTTGGCTATGGGTGCAGCCCCGGGTATTAAATCTATAGAAAATTCCACGGCTCTGTCTGGGGGTAGCCCTGGTAATTCTTCTGGGAACACATCCTTGAATTCTTCTACTACCCTTGGAAATGATTGCTCTACTACTCCTTGCAGCAGTACTGGTAATTCAAATCTCTCTAGCTCCTCTGCATTGAACTCATTTTGGTCTCTTGCAAATTCATAAGACTCGCCGTCAGGGAGTTGGAATAAAATTTTCCCCTGACCGCAGTCTATATTGGCTAATGTTGCAGTTAGCCAATCCATACCCAATATTATATCATAATTGCTTGTTGGAAAGACAAGCAATCGGGTACGAAAAGCTCCTCCACCCAATTTAATGGGACATCTACGACATACTCGACTGACTTCTACTACTCCATTACCGGTGAGTACTTTCAGTGATTTAGGCAGAGGTTGTGATTCTATTTCACGTTGTGATATAAAAGAAGATGCTATAAATGAATGGGTAGCCCCGGAATCAAATAATACTGAAGCTGGGTATGAAGAAACTAAAATAGTACCTGAAACTACTTCTCCAGGGATACTCGCATCTTCAGTTCCCATTATGAATGCTTGCCCTTGCCTATTCCTTTTCTTGTTATTATTTTGAGCTTGAGCTGCCCGTTGTGCTTGTTGAAACTGATAAGCCTGAGGGGCATAGGGCGGCCTTTGCTGATTTCCATAAGCCATTCCTGCTTGCGCTGTTGGTGCCTGTATTATTGGTCGAGGTTGGTTTCCCTGAACTGGAGGTCGGTATCCTTGGGTGAAGCCTTGTGTCCTTGCTCCATTCGCAGGCGGCTGAGGACATTGACTGATTGGATGATTTGCTCCACATCTCAAACAAAGCCCCAATCTTCTCCTACATACATTCTTCTTATGTCCTGGCTTCTGGCAGAAATCACAGATAAGGAATTTGTCCGAGTTGCCATTCTGAGGACGCTTAGGTGGTCCTTGCCAGTGATTCTTGTTAGAGGATGATCCTTCCTCAAAAGTTCTCTTGGGTTGTGATGACCGGAAAGGTTGCTCCTCTTTCAGGATTCTCTCCTGGTCTCGAGCAGCTTCTGTTACCTCAGAAAAGGTCTGGCATCGGTAGGACGCGACCTTGCTTTTCAATTGGGTCCCGAGCCCTTCCAGGAACCTAGAAATTTTTGTTTCTTCGTCGGCTATCATGTTAGGAGCAAATCGACTGAGTCTGGAAAACTCTACAGCATATTCATCGACGGTGCGTCTTCCTTGTTTAAGATAGTTGAATTGCCGCTCTAACTCTATTCGTGCTGATTTAGGATAGAATCTTTCTTCAAACTTCTTCTTGAATTCTGCCCATGTCATAACTCCATCGGAATCTTCTGGATACTCAGCACTCCACCAGTATCCAGCGATATCTTCTAGCTGGATGCGGATTGCTGGCACCATATCTTCGGTTTTGAGCTTTGCGGCCTTCATTAAGCCTTCAATGGTTTTCAACCATTGACCCGCTTCTATTGCATTTTTAGTTCCCTTGAACTTAGGTGGCTTAAGATCTCGAAAATCTTTTAGGGTTCCTTCTTCTGTTTTCTTGGAGTTCTGCATTTGTTCCAATATGGTTGTATTGGCAACATGGGCTGCATTGGCCTGCTGATTATGGGATTCCAATAATTGCTGGAATAATCGAAACATATCGGCCACAGTTGGTTCTTGAGGGGGCGGAGTACTTGACTGACCGTGGTTGTCCATATCCTGAGATTAGGAAAAACGCAATTCTTAGGGAAGTATTTAACTCGTAATTTCCAACAAGAGTGTATCATGAAACTTCGTATATATGTATATATTCGTTCATTAAAATGAGAGTAATTACAAAATGGTGCTCCTTACTCTCATTTTTCATTTACATACATTCTTGCTACCTAGTTACTCATGTCACCCATCATCCCAAAACGTGACATGGTAAACTATTCTACTTCATACAAGTACATATCTGCAGATGCCAAAATACAAGGAAAGGACTTCTTCTTCACTATGTACAGGGTTAAGACATCTTATGTTACGGCTTCAATAAGCTCCCTCCCTTCAGCAAGGATCTCTACTTCTGTATATAACCTCTCAAAGTCATCCATGGTGCCTTCGTAGCCGTGCAATCCGACATAGATGCGGTTCGGGTCTCGGACATAAAGACAGTAGGTGATGTACTCAAAGTACACTTCAGCGCCATCCTCCACGTCTCGTACCATAGGACGCCTGACTCCATAGAATATTTGGTAGACGTGAATGTCATACCAATCGGGTGCGTTCCATAGTATCCTGGCATAGCGTTGGTATAGGTACAAGGTGTACTCGCTTCCATCCCATTCCAAACTGGGTATAAACAGGTCCATATCCTTGATATCCTATGTAAGAATTTCTTATAAGGAACATAAGGAGATTGAAAAAAGCATATTTTATTTATTTATAGAACAATATGCCCTTGGCTTACATACATACTTGGTCACATTCTACCAACATGCAGATATATCTTACATTTCATCCATCCTAGCTACATACACATACTTATCATCTATAGATACTAGGGATCTAAGTCCATATTTCCCTACTTACTTACATTCTTACTACATATATTACATTCTTACTTCATACATTCCACATACATGCATGCTTGAGGATCTAAATCCACATCTTCCTGATGTTGTGCACTATTGCGTTTGGATGAGTTTGCAGCCATTCTTCCAAGGTACCATTGCGATCAGTCTTTGGGCCTTTGGTGGGTTCTGCCTTTATCAGGACATAATAATGTACCGAGTTGTAATACTCCTTCCTTTCATCATCTATGTCTGACACTATTGGATATTTCAATTCGTAGTGTACTCCATAGGCTTCGATCATTCCTTTACGCGCTACGTGCCACATCTTCTTTACAAATGCATAATACTCGTCTAGGCTGTGACTATCATTTCCTAGTCTTGCGAAGGGTGCAAACCGAGGCATGACCTAGATTGAAAAGAAAATAAAAAAAAAGTATTTCTTCCTTAGGTTAGTAACTCTTTAGTAGGATTTAAGATCTAGACAGGAAAGAGGAATTTGTAAGGAAAAAGGCTACCAACTATTTATCTACCTTACTTAAGGATTTCTAAGATATGATTGGAAATCAAAGTTTTCTATCTGAGTATAAAACCTACGTCTAGACCTAAGGTCCGTTCTGGATTTTCCATTTTCGCCGACCTGCATGGGCCACCACTAAAAGACGTGTCACGTCCCACTTCCCAAATGGAATGGTGACGTCGTACACATCCCCAGGCTACGCACCGAAAATTCGCGATTGTCGCCCGTAAACATCAGCAAAAATGGAAAATGCCAGAGATTACAACTTATTATACATATGGAGATTGTTATACAGGACTTCATCAACAATACTTCTACAAACTTATTACAAAAGAAATAACTAGCAAGTTGTCCAGACGATTATTCCTCGTCGTACTGCGGCGTTACTTCGACGGAGACGTCCTCTTCTTCACCTAGTGAACAATACTAGGTCGTTTTAGAAAACGACAAGCAAGTCCTCGGTCAAGGACGGTAAAGTATGCAAAAGAAAGATGCAGTTCTTCAAAAGAGAGAAATATGCCAACTAGCACTATTATATGTGTTTACTTCACAAAATCAAGGAAATGTAAATGACATCCTACTCCATAGATTGTAAGATATTCTGAGCTTCCCTTGAGCTCTCAGTAGGATTTTGCTTCCCTTGAGCAATCAAGAAACTACCTACCTTTGATAGGTGGAGTTATTTGCTGGAGTAAGATGAAATTTAGTAGACTAAATGCAATGCAAATTTTGAGAACAGTACTCTGAATTAATTCCCTAAATAATTCCCGTGAACAATCCCGTTAACCTGGGATCAGGCTGTGATTTCGGAGCCTCCCTTGGGCTAAAACCAATCTATTCGATGTTACTGTCGGAATAGAAGTAGCAGGACAGGAGCCTCTCTTGGGCTAGTACTTATATAGAAGTACTCATCAGGATATTCAGGAATCGCTGATCAGCTTTTTATGGTTATTATGTTACGGGATATCTAGGGATATTCAGTTGTCCTCCCCACCCAATGATTCTAAAATTTCCGAAAATCAGAAATTTGTCTATCTCCTAAATTTTTCAAAAATTTCGGCAGAGTCTCCTTTGTATTTAGGAGCTCCGACAATTTACAAAACATGATATAAAGAAATATATGGGCTCGCCGACCCCTTCGGTGGAGCAACTCTCAACACCGGAACCACACATTTAATATCCGGGTACGCCGACCCCTTCGGTGGAGCAACTCTCAACACCGGAACCACGCAGTTGTATAATGTGTATACTTAATTAAAGGAACCTTTACCTTGGCAAGCAAGCAAGCAAGCAAACAATTTTACCTTAGCAGGCAACGCTTAGTAATTTAAAACGAGCAAGCAAGTTTCCGAGAATATTGCGGTCTGCTAAGTATATAACCAACAATCAAAATAGAGTCATTAGTGTTACAAAATGATATCTATTCTAGCCTCCAAGAGTCATGATTAGCAATAGGGTTAGACTTCTTGTAAGATTGACTTGATGTGTAAAAGAGTTGAACTTTCATAGATGCAAAGTTACCACGGTGTATAGGAACTTGTAATTACTTAACTAATCAACCATACCAAGGTATGTTATTCTGATATATTTAATAATTTGGACAAAATTGATGTCATATTCAATTGAATTCCAGTTTCAAAAAAAAAACTCTACTTGTTACATAAATCATTTTATTATATATAGATATATACATATAAATAGAGTCAAATGTCCATTCGTTGTGTCCTATATTTTGTGTCCAAAATATGCGTGCAACCATCACTTGTCCCTACTGTATCCAATATTGTGTTCCACCGTATAATCAATTGAATTGTGACATGCCCACAATGATGTGTCGAAAGTATATTGTTTAAAGCGTGATGTGTCCGATAGATTGTGTCCAGAAATAGGGTGTTGTGTCCATGTCATGTACTATATCCCTACAGAATAAAAGTTTTGCCATGAGTTCTATAATCCCTAGAATATAACTAATGCCATATTTATTCCAGAAAATTTGCAACCATTGGCTTGGAGGAAAATTTTCAAAAAAGAGGAAAGAGAGAAGAGGACTTGCCTTGGGTTGAGAATAGCCTGGATTCCTCCGTAAATCCTAATTGAACCCAATAACCATTTATTGGTTAGAATTTTCTAATCCTAGGGTTCTAGAAGTAAGAATACACATAGAAATTTGGGGAAAGAGGGAGAAAATTGATATACCTAAGTTTAGCCTTCTCCTTGGATGGAAGATGATGATGAGGTTGAAGATGGAGTTGGGGAAGAGGGTGATGGTGGAGATGAAGTGGAGGAGGAGGAAGTGGAGAGGAGGTGGTGCTTGGTGGCGGCCGGAGGCTGGCCGGCGGCAGCAGGGGCGGCGGGCGGCGGCGCTGGCGGCGGCGGGCGGCGGCGCTGGCGGCGGCGGGCGGCGGCGCTGGCGGCGGGCTGGCGGCGGGCGGCTGAGCAGCAGCGGCAGCAGCAGCAAAGGGAGCGGCAGCGGCAGCAGGGAGTTTGGGGGGGTCGGGTGGTGTGTGGGTTTGTTTTGTGTTTTGTTTTTTTTTTTTTTTTTTTTTTTTTCTTTTCTTTGGTTATAAGTGTGTGTGTGTGTGTGTGTTGTATATATAGGAAAAGAAGTGGTGAGGTGTCCCCCCCCCCATCCCTTTGTAGGGACACCTTGCACCCCCCCCCCCTAGGGCTAGGGTTATGGTTAGGGGTAGGGTGTAGGGCTAGGGTTATGGGTAGGGGTGTAGGGACACAAAATGACAAAACAAAAAAAAATCTAATCCACAAGATAAGTTAACACAAGACAATAATAAATAATAATAATAATAATAATATTTTGAGTGTGACAGATTTTATGATGATAACAAATATGAGATTATCTATTCACAATATAAATTTGCTTTAATATATACTAATAGATAATCCGTTATCTCTAAATTATATATTAAATCAAATATTTTATTGTGAATAGATAATATTATATTTGTTATCATCATATTTCTTATCATCATAAAATTAATATATTAAATTATATTAATATATGAATATCTTATTTGTTATCATCATAAATTAATATATTAATAAAAATTAATATATTAGATAATATCATATTTGTTATCATCATAAAATTAATATATTAAATCAAATTTATATATTAATATCATATTTGTTATCGTCATATTTAATGTCATCATAAAATTAATATATTAATATCATATATAAAATCAAATTATCTATTAGTATATATTAAATCAAATATATATTGTGAATAGATATTATCATATTTGTTATTATCATAAAATTAATTTGATTTAATTTTAGATAATAGCTTAAGAAACTTTTTGCATATATTTTATTTTAGATAACAAACATGGTATTATCTATTTGTTGGTTATTTAATTATTTTATTTCAAATCAAATAAATATTGTGAATAGATAATGACAAATTATCTAACAAGCGAGAGGACAGAGTACGGGATTGTCCTATTTGCAATTCTTCCAAACTTCTTCTCTTTTTTATAATTTTGAAAAACTTATTTACCCTATATGAAAATTTCTGTAATTGTTTCAAATGCTTCGATTTCCATCTCATGCTCCAGCACATTTGTGGAAAAAAAAATTCCAATTCCAAATAAATTCAATTGATAGTGATAAAAAAAATATTGGAATGTTAGGGTTAGAAGAAACGAAATATATATATATATATATATATATATATATATATATATATATATATATATATATATATATATATATATATATATATATATATATAGCAGAGAGAGAAAGAGGCCTGGAATAATGAGAGTTTGTTTTGTCCGTTTCCTAAAGTGATCTTAAATTAAATAACTGTCAATTCTAATATACTTTAATTTTAAATTAGTGGAAGAGAATGACTTTTTTATCCATATATAAATTTATTCTTATCTAACAATCTATATCATCCCATCTATGAAATTATGTAATCCAAATCCCCCTAATATTTGGATTATATAATAGTATATACTTTAATTTTAAATTAGTGGAAGAGAATAACTTTTTTATCCATATATAAATTTATTTTTATCTAACAATCTATATCATCCCATCTATGAAATTATATAATCCAATACCTCTGATATTTGAATTATATAATAGTATAGATAGATACAACCATAAATATTTATTTCAAAGAGATTTGGGTTTATGCGCTGTGGGAGGGGGAGAACCAAAACCCTAATCATCCTAACTTAAATAAGGAAAGCAAGGTCCTTCTCTCCTCCATTACAAATCATATATAACACATCAATTTTCCAACACGTACACCTAATAACAAAGCGAATAAATACCATTGCCATCTCCCTCTTCCTTATTCGCTTCCAAACAATTGGGCGATCAATGGCCTCCGGGTGCAAGTCTGCGGCGGGGGGCTGCGTCGACGTCGGCTCGCACGTGCCGCTGCGCGCGACGTACGTCAACCTGTACAAGTGGCCCGAGTCGGACGCGGAGTTCGTGAGGTTGGTGTCGTCCAGAGGCCGGACGGACGACGTCCGGACCTGCAGTGTTGGGCGCAGGAGGTTCGGTCCGAGCCCAGGGGTGGTGGATAGCTACTGGTGCAGGCAGATGTACCTGAGAAGCTACACGTTCACGAGGAGGAAGGAGAGCGTGTCGGAGAGGATGATGAGCTGTTTCGGAAGGTTCGAGAAGGAGGAGAAGGAGAAGAGCTGTGGAAGTACTAGTACAAGTAGAAAGAGTTGTAGAATTAGAATCAGTAGTAACAAGAATAATAAGAATAAGAAGCACAAGAGCTGTTCAGCGATCCGTTCGATCTTTCACCGGCTGCTCTCTTGCACCTCGACCGTCGATGTCGTCGTCGATGGCCGCTCGCCGGAGTGATTAATATTCTCCTATTAAGTACGATTTTCTTTCTTTTTTTCTTTTTTTTTTTTCTATCAAGGTTCGATTAAGGTCCGTAATTAAGAAGAGGTAAATTATGTGTGCGTATTTCCATGATTTCTTGTCAGTTGTATGTATTTAGAAGCAAATCTTGATTTAGTCGCTACTTACGGTCGTAATCCTCTTCTTTTGTTGCAGTTATTTTTGTTCGGAGAGAAACGATGAATATAATTATATTTTCTTTTGTTTTCTGTATTCCCATAATTGGGAGTCTGATCAAATTAGATTAATTGCTTCCTCAATATTTGGGTACAGATATAATCATCGGTTGATATGAAAATGTTAGCCGACAAATAGTTTTTTTTTTCGTGTCCATTTCTTCTGAGCCCCAGCTCGGGACTGTGACCGCCCCGCGGCCACCCAGCCATCCCGTGCCCAGGGGAGGGCTCGAACTTGGGACCTTCCCCAAGTGAGCCCTCCTCCCTAACCACTTGGGCTAGGGATTAAGAGTAATGTTATTCATCCCTCAAAAGTGTTCCTGCAAACTATCCCTCTCTATGTGGCAGCTGACGTGACAGATGACATGGCAGTTGACATTATAAATTATAGGCTTAATTGCTAATTGCTACCCTCAACTATCACACTTTTTCAAGTTGATACCCTAAACTTTTTTTGTAACAACTTGATACCCGGATATTATTTTGGACAAAAATGCCCCTACCCCTAACCCCCCTCCCCCGTGCTAGCTTCGCCCCCCCCCCCCCCCTGCTCGCTTCAGGCCATCCCCTCCCCCCCTCTCGCTCCGGCCGTCCGCCCGCTCCCGCCTCTCCCTAGGGCTCGACAGCGGGAGGAGGGGGGCTGGGAAGGGGGGTGCGGAGCGGGAGGCGGGGGCAGGAGGTGGCCCGAAAGCGAAGAGGGGGGGGGGGAGGTCGGCCGGAAGCGAGGAGGGGGGGGGGGGGGGGGGAGGTCGGCCGGAAGCGAGGAGGGGGGGGGGGGGTCGGCCGGAGCTAGCAGGGGGGTGGCCGGAGTGGGGGAGGGGTGGAGGGAGGGAAGGGATAAGGGCATTTTAGGATTTTTTAAAATGTTAGGTATTAAGTTGAAAAAAAAAATAGTTGAGATATCAATCTGTTACGAAAAAAAGTTTAGGGTATCAACTTGAAAAAGTGTGATAGTTGAGGGTAGCAATTAGCAATTAAGCCTAATTATAACCCAAAAAGTTAAATATAAATTTGTTAATGTTAATATTAATATTAACTTTAGTGTTATTTTAATTTTAATGTTAATGTTAGTATTAATATTATTTCTTTATTTAAATGTTAATGTTAATTTTTAATGTTAATATATATTAATATTAATATTAATATTAATGGTAATGTTAATTTATTATTAATTTTAGTGTTAATTTTTATTTTAATATTAATTTTAAAATTTGTCATGTCAGTTGTCACATAAGGAGAAATACTTTATTTGGGAAAATTTATGAAATGCCCAAAAATTTAAAAAGTTTTATGAAAAATCCACCGCAAAAGAAACTTTCATCGCGTGCCCAGAATTAGCAAAAAAAATATAAAGAGGGTTCCGAATGACCTTTTTGCCCTTCCTTCTAATTTATTGAAAACACCCACGAAACTACTCTTAAAAAAAATGTTTCGATATTTCATCTTCTTCCATACGCTGCTCACTTTCGAATCTAGGTTTTCTCCTCAAAAATTTTTAAAAACTCGTCGAAAAATTTCGGAAAGACCGAGACAAACGACAAAAGTGCTAAAACGGAGGTCAAAACATCATTTTTTTCCGATTCTAAAATTTTGGAAGGCCGTTTAACGAAGAAGCTGTTACTTTCAGGCTTCTCGAAGATACGCTCGTTTTGGGACAAACGGGACCTCGTTTCGACCTCCCAGTCAAAAGTTATGGCCCTTCAAAGTTTAACTGACCATAAAATGCAGGAGAATGATCATTCTCCGTGTTATAACACGAAAAATGTTAATTTCGCATGAGGGTGGCCATTCTCCGTGTTAGTAACACGGAGAATGTCATTCTCCGTCTTAATTTACACGGAGAATAGTCATTCTCTGTGTTAGTAACACGGAGAATGGCATTCTCCGTCTTAATTTACACGGAGAATGGTCATTCTTCATGCTAAATTACGGAGAATGGTCATTCTCCGTCTTAATTTATACGGAGAATGGTCATTCTCCGTGTAATTTAGCACGGAGAATGGTCATTACAGTGTTAAAATGCAGGAGAATGGCCGGAGAATGCCATTCTCCGTGTTAAATAAACGGAGAATGGACATTCTCCATGGTCATTCCAGTGTTAAAATGCAGGAGAATGATCATTCTCCGTGTTAGAAACACGGAGAATGTCATTCTCCGTGTAAATTAACACGGAGAATGTCATTCTCCGTGTTAAATAAAACGAAGAATGACATTCTCCGTCTTAATTAAAACGGAGAATGACATTCTCCGTGTTAATTTACACGAAGAATGGTTATTCCCAGTGTTTAAACGTAGGAGAATGACCATTCTCCGTGTAATTTAGTACGGAGAATGACATTCTCCGTTTCTAAATTACACAGAGAATGGCCATTCTCCGTGTACTTGATGGATCTTAGCTATTCTCCGTACTAAAATGACGGAGAATTGCCATTCTCCGTCACTTTACCACGGAGAATGGCATTCTCCGTGTTAAAACCCATAGAAAATTGTCATTCTCCGTGGTTTTTAACACGGAGAATGCCATTTTCCGTGGTTTTTAAAACGGAGAATAGTCATTCTCCGTCATTTTAGCACGGAGAATGGTCATTCTCCGTGGTTTTAACACGGAGAATATATATATTTTTTTAGAAAAATTTTGTCAGGAATAAAGAGTTTCGTTGTTCTTTCAAAACGATGATAATTCTTATGAAAAAGAAGAAGAAAGATATTCTCTCCACAATTGACCTAATCGTCGAAAAACTTCAAATGTCTCCACGATGAAGATGATGATGATGGTGATGATGATGACGAGCGATGATCTGAGTTCGACTGAAGAAAAGCACACCGAACTACGAACGATCTTTGCAATCTCTGCTAAAGATGAGAGCAATGGATTCAGATTTCTCGTGAAGAAGAAGAAGACGAAAATCGCAATCCAGATCTGAGTTTTTTGAATTCAAATACATATAGATGACCAATTCGCACGGAGGGGTAGTTTCGGTATTATAAAATAGCAGTTTCCAGCGGGTGGCATCTAAAAGGGAATCTTGGAATATTTAACGTAAAAATACTTAATTTTTGGTATTTCATAAAACTCATCCAGCGGGTGGGCATTTCATAAAAGTCCACCCCGAAATTGGGTTTCTCAGCAATTTCCAGTTTTAAAATTTGTCATGTCAGTTGTCACATAAGGAGAAATACTTTGGAGGGATACATAATATTTTTCTTGGACTAAAAGTATTTGTCTAGTGTCCTATCACCTATGAGAATCCGATAAGAAAAAGAAAATAAACCAATTTGAGTTTGGATCTTATAAACCTAATATAGACTGTGTGCAACTTTATAGGGATCCTCCAAAAAAAATTTAAGATTTGAGTTTGGATATATTAAACCTAATATAGATTGTGTTCAACTTAACAGGGATCCTCTATTCCTCAGAAATTTCCTTCAATAGATATTAGATTCCCACTAGAACATACCTAGAATCTAAAAAAAAAAAAAAAAATTGAAAATTGAAGAAGTAATAATAATCATATTGATTTTCATGAATAGGAAACTGGATGCAAACAGAAATATTAAATTTCGGTCCGTCCTCAGATAACCTATTAGAGCATCTCCAATCCTATTGTGTGTTTGGAAAAAATGGTTGCCACGTAGGAATGACAAGCATTTTTTTTCAAAAGTACTTCTCCAATACAAATGTGAAATAAATTGTGAAGTTGACAGGCAATGACATGGCAATGAGAATGTGAAGTTGGTTGTCTAGATCTAGACAATGCACTTCACAATGACTTTATGTCCACATCAACAATTATGAATAAAAATATATATATATAAAAGAAAAAGTGAAAAAGTTGTCTTGGAAGTTGAAAAAAAAAAATTATTGTCTTCTCAAACTTTTGCATTGGAGAACACATTTTTATCTCATTGTCTTGTGTGAATGTCATCTTGCCACATAGTGACATAGGAAAGACATTGTCTTGTGCCTCATGCCACATAGAATTCACAACACAAAACAGAATAAAACTTTGATACCGAAGGGGGTATCAAAGTTTTGATACCCCTATGTATGACAAGTGGGACCCCCTCAATATTTATATATATATATATATATATATATATATATATATATATATATATATATATATGTTTACACATTTTACGAAAAGGGAGGGGCCCACATGTCATACATAGAGGGTATCAAAACTTAATACCCCCTTCGGTATCAAAGTTTTCTCCCACAAAACAATACAATAGGGTTGGAGATGCTCTTATAAACCGACCTGAATTTTAACTGCAAATCCAAGTTGGGAAGTAAATAATGGAGCTCCAAAAATATTTTTAGTCTAGTTCCGAAATTTGGGCCATTACAAAAGTTTTGAAGAAATATTGTTTTGGGTTATTTAGTTTTTAGTTTTAGATCTCACATAATATTCCTAATTTAAGTTTATGTCTCCATGTAAAAAAAAAAAAAAAAACAAAACAAAACAAAACAAACTTTTTCGTTAGATCTGGGTCTTGTCCAGACTTGAGCTGGTGGTTAAATCTCATTTAGGTCTTCATAGTACTCAAATTTTGCACATAAAAATAAGAAAAGGCTTGTATAAAAACACACATAAGCTAAGCTAGAAGAAGAAAAAATTAAAAAGAGTATAAAACCTAAAAAAAGAAAAATATTATAACCGAACAAAAAAAATACCCACCTATTGTTAAGTGATGAAATTCCAATATTTTGTGGACAAGTTATTTGTTTGAATATTCGCAATTTCTAAACATAAATTTTTATTATCTAAACCAAAAATATGTTTTCCACCTTAAATCTGAGAATATAAAAAAAAATTCATCCCTAAATACTCTAAATACTTATAACTTTGACCTTCACGAAACCTTATTGTCCTTAAACTTTAAGACCGCTTAGTTGGTGCTCTTATGTAGCTAATAAATTTTTTGATGCATATACAACTTGGCCAGCTTTGGTTAAGTTTATATAGGTGAATTTCGGTGGTGGTGTCCTAAAGTTAAACCACTATAAATTAATGGTTTGAGATAAAAAAAACAATCTATTAAATTATGTATATATAAATAATCAATAAAAATTTAGCTAATTAATAACTTATTAATTTATCAGAGTAATTTTTTAGATATTGTATATTGTATTTACTTTATTGTTTTACGAATTAACAATTATATCTATCTGTTTATCCGAGTAAAATTTATAATTTTATTTATTTTTTTCAAAAATATATTATACATTGTTCAATAAAACCAAGCAAGAGCTCTACGTAATTTCTTTACGAACTAATAATTTCTACGTATTCGTTTAACTAAATTAAGTTCATAAATTTGTTTCTTCTTTCTTCCAATGTAACATAAGTTTGGAAAAAAATAACTTAGTTATATTTCAAGAATGTCTCTTTGTGGAATATTAAGCATAATGTATACAATGAAATTTATATATTAAGTAGGACAATATGTTTTTTTTAGAATATATTATCTTATAAATTTACTGCATTATCTTAAGTCAATATTGACAACAAAAAATATGTAATTAAAATTATTAATTTATCGGAAAGTTTTACTGTATGACTCTGAATAATAGCCGACCAGTTTGAGCTTGTTCCAGTAGGAGACCAATAATTTGGCTATTTCCTGTAGGAGTGCAACTTTGATAAGCCTATGAAATATATGAAATAAGGAAACTTTGCTAGCTGGTGCTTTTTATTCCTACTTGGGAGTTGGGGTTTGGATTGCTGCTTATTTCAAAAATTAGTTTTGGACAATGGACACCACCTACAAAACTACAAAACTGTTGTAAAAAACTGCTCTAAATTTTTTTTTTTTTTTTTTTTTTTTTGATATACTATTGTTACTCGACCAATTGCAAAAAAATAAAAAATAAATCTATCTATGGAAAGCCCTTTGCTGACATAAAACTCATGTGTCTTAGATCAGGTGGAGGCACTGGTGGAGGATAGAGTGGGTTGTAGTCCTGGGGAATTTTTTTTTTTTTACTAGGTATATCCATTAGTAGTGTGGTGTAAATACAATTTTACTAGGTATGTCCACTGAAATAGACTTAGTCCAGAAAAAAATTAAATTTCGTCCTTAGATGGAGATTGGATTCTTGTTGGGTGTACATATATATATATATATATATATATATATATATATATATATATATATATATATAAGAGTGTCTATCCATTAAGCACACCTCCTAAATGAGCAAATGAGCACAACTATTTATATGCCTTGGATGTTATCTCAATCTTAATCTAATGGTTAAAAGTTTAGTATCTTATTTAAGGAAAGTTAATAATAATAATATTGACCCCAAAAGATATATATCCAAATATTAATGATATGATTCTCTCCTTGCCTTTCTTTTTCTTTTATTTTTTAATTATCTCGCAGCTCTCTCTTCCATTCTCCTCTAGGTACGCCCTCCATATCCTTCCCTTTTTTTTCTTTTTTTTCTTTTTTTTCTTTTTTTTCTTTTCTGTTGTCTCCTCCATGAAGACAATATTGGCATTCAATTTGGAGCATAGTATGATACAATTGTTTCCTGCAAAACAATATGATTACTTCGGAAGAATCTTCATGCTGAAACATGTCTTGTGAAACTGTAGAAATCTGGAGGGGATGTCGCACAAGTAGATCGCCCTCCGGAGTGCAAGCAACAATTTTATCTTCTTTGCATAGACTAGCTAAAGATCTCTTTGCAGAGTTGCAGATTATTGAAATTTATTCAGTTCCATTGTACCATTTTATTTCAAAAATACAGATTATCCACTAGAAATAACGTGTTCTGGTCGAGAAAGACGGTCGGGTCCCGACTCACCGGTAGATTTTTTGAACCACAAACTCTAGAAAGGTTCGACCTTAATCCCGAATCCATGGAGCTGTCCGGTTTGCCGGTTTCCTGGAAATGAACAGCCGATCCCGGAGAATCCACAATACGAGACACCTACTGTGCGGCTACCCAGAAGACTACCATGTCCTGAAGAGTGAGGCCCTTGTCTGTGAACGCCTGGAGCGCCATGTCAACCGGAAATGTGGACCGGGCAGGTTGACCTCGTTCGGGTCTGACACCCCGTCCCTGCGGCCTGTAGGCAGGTGGTAGAATGGACCGCCGGCCAATGCCACTCAGGGCCGGCCATGGGGCCGTGCCAATAGTGCGGCCGCACAGCGTCTGGAGCTGTGCGTTGGCTGTCGTCAATCACATCGTAGCCTCGGACGTTCAAATTTGGACCCGCAGTCTTCTCTGATGTCTGGTTTGCTGTAGGATTTATGAGAACGGTGCATCACAGCCCTTCAAATACCAACCAAACCAAACCAGACATGCTAAGACAGCTAAGGATCTCTTTGCATAAAGGTCGTCTCTTCTTTTGCAGGAGTTGCAGAAAACAATTGTATCATACTATGCTCCCAAATTGAATACCAATATCGTCTTCATGAGGAGACAACAGAAAAGAAAAGAAAAAGGGGGAAAGGATATGGAGTACGTAGAGGACGGAAGAGAGGGCTACGAGAGAAAAAAGAAGAAGAAGAAGAAGGAGAGAATCATATCATATATTTGGATATATATCTTTTGGGGTCAATATTATTACAACAATGCATTTTGTACCTCCAAATTGTACCTCCAAACCGTCCCTCCTTACGTGGCAGCTGACGATATGTTGATGTGGGACGTGACAAATTTTTTAAATTCAAAATTAAATTAAAATTAAAATTAACATTAAAATTAATGTTAATATTAACATTAACATTAACATTAAAATTATATTCATTAACATAACAATAATATTAATATTAACATTAACATTAAAATTAATATTAACATTAATTATATTAATATTAACATTAAATTAATATTAACATTAAAATATGGACAAAATTGGGTAATTAATTTTTTGGGTTAAATTTGCCATGTCATCGGTCATTTAGATGACACATACTATTATTAACATGCCACGTCAGCTGCCACATAAGGAGAGATGTATGAAAGGACAATTTGGAGGTACAAATAGTATTACTCATATATTATTACTAGTAAATGCACGTGCTTTGCACGTATAATAACTGATAATAGAATATACCAACTATAATCAAATATCTTTTCTAATTCATGTGGTTAAGGTGTGAGTTATTTTCTTGTTTGGTTGAGTTTGATTCTCCATGTTGACAAATTTAAACTTTTTTCAACAATTTTTACAAAAAAAATTTAAAAATAAAATGTTACGTGACATAATGACGGCTTAGACGGCTCACTTTGAGCCGTTTTTGAAGCCTCATTATAGAGTGTAATTAACTTTCCTTAAATAAAATACTAAACTTTTAACCATTAGATAAGACTGAGATAACATCCAAAGGAATATATATATATATATATATATATATATATATATATATTATATATATATATATAGACACACACACACAAGGGCAAACCAGGAATTTAAGACACCATGCGCTGAACTAAAAATTGTTATACTAGTCCAAAAATATTGAAAATATAAGACAACATCAATTGATCAAAATACCATGTATGTATACTTATCAAAAAATCTTAATTTCCACATAACTACCGACAATTATCATAATAACTATAGATAACTTGATAAGTAAAAAATATTAGGTACCGTATGAAAATAGAGAGTTTAAATAACTTGAAAACTTTAGAGTTTAAGTCCTCACATGTTCATGGATAGTTTAGATCCTGAATTTTTTTTTTTCTTTTTTTTCTTTTTTCCATTATACCCTAATCCTCCCTAACTTAAATATGAAAATTTTATAACCAAACATGAAGAATGGTATAATAGGAAAAAAAAAAAAAAAACAAGATCTAAACTTTTCTTAGACATGTAGGATTTAAACTATAAACTGTATAAAATCCATGATCTAAATGCTAATTAGGGGAAAAAAAACTATATAACAAATTCCAATACGAAATACCTAACGGAGTAAAAATGGTTGATAGGTCTCTAACAAATTTGCACACTACATATCCATATCCAACGTTGATTTTCTTTGAAGAGTTTTGGTATGAATCTAAGGAGGTGCGAAAAACTATCATCAAACACTTCAATAGCTATACGACATCAAATATTTGCACTTTGCGTGTCGAGATAGACTGTGAGGTGATATTAAAGGTTTGGTACGCGGTATTTTTTTTATTCCCGGAAAAATTTAAGTTGAATCTATTACTACGTTGTTTGGCTTATAAAAAATTTATTTTCGAGAATTATAAATACCCGGTAATGTTTGCCCACAAACATGGGAATTCTATGCCTTGAGAATATGTGGGTATTTTTTTTTTTTTTTGCCCGGGCAAAAAAAAAATATATCAAATTTTTTTCTTCTTTTTTGATCAATTTTGATTAGTTTTTGAACATTTTTTTTCTTTTTTGTCGTTTTATCGCTTTTTTGTCATTTTTGTCGTTTTTACTAATTTTTGTCGTTTTAAGCGATTTTTTTGTCGTTTTTAACCCATTCTTTGTCATTTTTATCACTTTTTGATTATTTGTCGTTTTATCTTTTTTTGCCATTTTTTTTCGTTTTTACTACATTTTTTGTCGTTTAAAGCAATTTTGTCGTTTTTTTACCCATTTTTTGTCTTTTTTGTCACTTCTTGATTATTTTTTT